>MU174338.1:1589570-1795632 GCA_016696395.1 Antechinus stuartii | reverse complement strand
TGGTGGTGGTAGTAGTAGTAGTAGTAGAAGAATAGTGGTAGTAGTAGTAGTAGTGATAGTAGTAGTAGTGGTAGTAGTAATAGTAGTGGTAGCAGTAGTAGTAGTGGTAGTATTTGATAGTGGTAGTAGTAGTATTTAATGATGGTGGTAGTGATGGTGGTGATGGTGTAGCAGTAGTAGTGATAATAATTCACTTTTATCTATCTCTTGCAATATACCAGGCATTACACTAATTGCTTTATAATTACCATCTCATTTACAGGTGAAGAAATAAAAGCTCAAAGAAGTTAGTAATGATTTGCCCATGGATAAATGGATGCTAAGTGTCATAGACTGGATCTGAATCCAAGTGCTATGCTCTATCCACAACAACATTACTTCTCTTGCAACAGCCAAGGTTCTAAAGAGCTGTATCTGAAAGGTGGGTCTTTCATTTTATTCATGATCTTCCCTGAAGATATCTAGAATAAATTTTAGTCCATTATGAGATGGAGGTGAGTAAATGAGGGATGATTAGAACAAATGAAAAAAAAATAAATAAAAGTAACAGAAGTCTAAGGATATATATGCCTTATAATTATGCCATAACCAATGATATGTTTTTGTTCACTCATTTTAATCATGCCTAACTGTTCAAGACAACATTTGAGTTTTCCTTAGCAAAGATACTAGAGTGGAATGCTATTTCCTTCTCCAATTCATTTTACATATAAGGAAACTGAGGCAAACAGAGTTAAGTGACTTGCCTAGGGTCACACAACTAGTAAATGTCTACAGAAAGATTTGAACTCAGGAAGATGAGTCTTCCTCACTCAGACCCTGCACTCTTTCTACCCAGCTGCCTTAGCTAATGATAGCTACACATAAAAACTATGACCTTTGTAAGAGTTATGAAACTAAATCCAGAAAGTCTTCATGATAAATATGAGTTTGCACAATATTTTGAAAATGGAGACCAGAGAAGAGACTTAGTAAAAAGTTAAAGAAATGTAGCATTCACTCCCCTTGGGAAAATGGAAATCGTATGGGTAAGGAATGGAGATAGGAATGGAGTAATTGTCTTCAGAGAATATAAGGAACCCAGGTATAGTGGCGAAAAGCAGCAGTATAAGCCAGAGATATATTTGACATAAGACCTGCACATTTATTTTAATTTGATTTGAGAAAGAAGTGAAAGCCACAATAGGCTTTAGTGTAAGAAAACAATATTATTATATCTTCCTCATGGTAGAGGGAGGCATGAGCTTCATTCACTGTCTTAGGTCCCCTTTAACTCTGACATTCTGCCATAGCTAAATGAGAGCTTTTAGGGTTTGATCTTTTCTGGATTATTCTATCTTCACTCAGACTCCCTTTTTTATCCAATGAGTCTCTCACTTCATTTGCTGCTGTTAGATCTGGATCATCACTCTCTTTTAGTTTTAATGAATAGTTTCTATCTCTTTTGTTGTTATTCAGTCATTTCATGAGTCATGAAACATTTCATAGTCATGTCCAACTCTTCATAATCCTATTTGGGGTTTTTCTTGGCAGAGATATTGAAGTGGTTTGCCATTTCCTTCTCTAGCTCATTTTACAGAGGAGGAAATTGAAGCAAACAGAATTAAGTGACTTGTCCAAGGTCACATAGCTAATAAATGGCTGAAGCTGGATTTGAACTCAGGTTTTCCTTTGTTCTATAGACTGCTCCCCCAGGTGTCACTAAGAGCCCATAAAATCCCATACAAAAATTGAGGGAATTTTGGCATAAAAAAAATCTAATGAACAGCCTTCTGTTTTAACAGCGAAAATAGAAATAAAATAAATGCACATTTCCTCTCTATCTGTACTTTCTCCCTTCTCATCGCTGCCTCCTAGAATTTCTAGTTTCATTCAAGGATCAACTCAAATGACACTCCTTAAAAATCTGGCACATATTAATGAATGCTTATTGAACTGAATTGCATTGAGAAATGGTAGAATAGATTAAGATGCATTGAAAAGTGATGTAGATTTCTTCATAAGAAATCATAACTGTAAAGAATTCAGAAACATGGGAGAGAACTTTAGTAAAGTGATTCAATGTGTAAAAAGCTGAATCATAAGAAGAGAACATAACTATAATAAATAATATGAAAAAATAATGAATTATTATTATTATTAATATAGCCATTCCTAGGTAACTGATAAGGGAAAAAAAATCTTCCTGTTAGTAGCAAAGTGGAAACTTCATAAGTGAGATAAAACATATACTTATCAGAAACAGCTGCTGTATTGGTTTGCTTTGCTTTAGTTAACTAGTTAGATTACAAAAAAGAGTTCAGGGAGAAAAGGAAATAATAAGACTAGCTACTAACAAAATAAGACTATTAATCAAATAAAATTCTCTCTCAAAAAATAAGTACCATGGATTAAATGCCTTTTAAATAAATTAAGCTTTACTGCTTTCAAGTATACTCCAAAACTTCATATTGATTAAAAAAGTAGTATTAAGCAAAGGTTCTTTGAAGACCTGCTTCAATAAATAGATAAGAATAATTTTTCAATTAGCCTATAAATTATTTGTATGCTAATGATTGTTTCTAAAGGTACTGAAGCAATTTGTTCTCATATACATTAATCATGCCCTCTGAAATCTTGTTTGCTCTATTAATTTGTTTAGATGAATGTTTATTTTATTTTAAATTTATAAACTAAAACAAGCATTTCTATAACACAGTATAATAGAAAGATGATTTCATGTGAAATTTTATTGTGTACAATTTGCTAATCTTTTAAATATATAATAAAGTTATCATGTAAATATCTTTTTTCTTTCCCTTCCCTCTCCCCTCCCTCACCCCAGATGGCTACCATTACACACAAATATGTGTGTATATGTATATCCACACATATTTATATATAAATACTATGTATTATTGTATGCATTGCATATATGTGTACATGTATATTATATGTATATGTCATATATAAATATTATTTATATATGTATTCTTTTTAAACATTTCTATTTATGAGTTCTTTCTATCTTCATATTAAAATTTTTTTTTACTTCACAATGAAATCCACACACAGGTTACTCAACATATCTGAAATAATAATATAAGTAAGCCCAGAACTGAGGCTCTAAATTTATATAATCTGAAATTTATGAGAGGGAGGGAAGAAGGGGGATGAGGGGAATGAGAGAGGCTTCATTCTTTTTGGCTCAAGCCTACATTCAAGAAGTTCCTCTGTAGTCATAAGTTGGCTTGTATAGGTTTTATCTATGTTTTGAGAATCTGATTTGAGAGAGAGACAGAAACAGATATAGAAGCGGGGGAGAGAGAGGAGAGAGAGAAAGAGAGAGGAGAGTAAGAGAGGAAAGGAGAAAAGAGAAAGAGGAGAAGAAGGGGAAGAGAGAGATAGAGGAAGAGAGAGGGAGGGGAAGAAGAAAGAGGGAGGAAGGGAGGTACAGGGACAGGTATAGGGAGAAAAGAAAAGAGTCCATACAAGCACTCAAATTAACAATATATTGAATATCAGGCAAACATCAGTAAAAAAGAAAATGATTTTTTATCTCTCTAATATACCATAAATAGCTATAAAAGCTCCTGTCTTCTTCAGGATGTAGACAGTCCGTAAGACTTATAAAGCAATCTTGAGCAGGTTCTTTGTCAAAGGGAAAATGACTTACTAGTAGAGTTAAATAAACTCCCTCTCTGCTAAGCACCTACTTCTAAGCATGTGTGTGTGTGTAAACACAACTCTCTAGATTCTCCATAGCAAATGGAGTCAATGGAAAGTAAGTCTCTCTGCAACCTACACAGGGCATGGGACAGAGCTGACAGTAAGAGAGGGAGGGAAGAAGGGGGATGAGGGGAATGAGAGAGGCTTCATTCTTTTTGGCTCAAGCCTACATTCAAGAAGTTCCTCTGTAGTCATAAGTTGGCTTGTATAGGTTTTATCTATGTTTTGAGAATCTGATTTGAGAGAGAGACAGAAACAGATACAGAAGCGGGGGAGAGAGAGAAAGGGAGAGAGAGAGAGGAGAGAGAGAAAGAGAGAAGAGAGTAAGAGAGGAAAGGAGAAAAGAGAAAGAGGAGAAGAAGGGAAGTAAAGGGAAATGTCTGAAAATTCCTCCACATTTTGATTCTGTCTCCTGTTGTTCCTAAGCTTGTATTCCTGCCTAATTCAGAAACACCATATTGTTCTCCAGGACGTTTTGTGCTAGGAATTATGATATCTACAAGGGACTTAGTCAAGGAACTCTGTCACTTTGGCCCTCACACTCCACTTCCTGCCAGTTTGCATTCCCAAAGTTGCCATCATCCGCTGTCATTTCTAGAGTCTTTGAAGATACACAGCAAGCTAAGGGAACCAAGTTTAAGTCTGTAAAATCAACTTTCTTTCTGGCTCTGGTCCTTCTTTAGCTTACCACTTCGGGTATATAAATTTATTTTGTCATTAATTATCAATCTCCATCAATGTGAAGTCAATATAGCAATTATCACCAAGGCAAGCAATCCTCACTTAATCAAAGAAACATAAACATGCTAGAACAAAGAATCGAATAAACTGGACAAAGACCCATGACAATACCTAGTCAATCATGTGAACAGTAAAAATGACAATTAATATTTCTTTTTTTTTTTGGTTTTGATTCAATGATTAGTTTTTTTTAATAACTTTTTATTGATAGAACTCATGCCAGGGTAATTTTTTACAACATTATCCCTTGCATTCACTTCTGTTCCGATTTTTCCCCTCCCTCCCTTCAGCCCCTCCCCCAGATGGCAAGCAATCCTTTACATATTGAATAGGTTACAGTATATCCTGGATACAATATACGTGTGCAGAACCGAACAGTTTTCTTGTTGCACAAGGAGAATTGAATTCAGAAGGTATAAATAATCTGGGAAGAAAAACAAAGATGCAAGACAATTAATATTTCTACAGAGATTTATGGAGCATCTTATAATCACCAAATATTTTCTAGTTATTATTTCATTGGATTCTCTGCTTCACAGATGACAAAATTGAATGACTTGGGAAGCCCTTTGGTGTAGCATGCAAAGAATGATGAATCTGTGTTCAAAGACTAAGCTTGAATCCTCACTAAACTATTTATTATAAGCTTAACTTTGGGAAAATCATTGGACCTCTCTGCATCTGAAGGTTCTTTCTCTATAATGAGGAGGTTGGCTCTGATGACCTTCAAAGTTTATTTTAACTCTGGATCCAATAATCCCATGACTTGCCCAGAATTACATAGCAATCTAGTCAAGACTAAAGAGTCTTACTCTTTAATATTTTTGTTTCTTTTGATTATGACAAACCAGGATAGAGAGAGCAATCAAAAGCATCTAAGTATATAGGTGATTTAAGGAACTGGACATGTTTAATATGGAGAAAGGAAGACTTGGGGAGGCAGGTGCTTTGATATTTTACTAGCTTCCCATTTCATGGGGAAGAAGTTTTAGGTTTAGTTTATGTTGCTTTAATGAAAGAACTGGTAGTGGTTGTCCTTAGTTCTTGAAGAAGACCACCATTATGCTAGGGTCAATGTACAATGTGTCCAGCTATGGCTGATCAGACCAAGATGAACTCAGAAAGCCCTATCACAGGTCAGACACAAATAATGCATTGGAACAACTGGAGAGAAAATATCTCTAAATTTGTACACTTCATTTCTTTTTAGTTACTGAAAGCATAGCACTTTCTTTGTTAGGGGCATACCATGCTGAGAGGTCCTATGCCAGTGTTTTCCCTGTCTCAGAAAGGATTTAGTCTGTGTAACTTTAATGGGAAGAACTAGGAACAGCAGGTAGAAATTATAAGGAGACATATCTTTAAATTTAATGTGAAGAGCAATTTTATCAAAATTGTTGCTGCTGCTGCTGTTCAGTCATTTTTCAGTCATGTCTTATACTTTGTGACCCCATTAGAGTTTTTCTGAGCAAAGATATTGGAGTGCTTTTCCATTTCCTTCTCCAGTTCATTTTACAGATGAGGAAACTGAGACAAGTAAGGTAGAGCTACTAGCTTGGGTTCAGATAGTTAGGAAGTAACTGAGATCAAATTTGAATTCAGGAGATTGAGTCTTCCTGACTGCAAATCTAGCACTCTATCGTGCCACACAGCTGCTCCTTACCAAAATTACAGCTGTGGGGGGAAGGAGGGGGAACAACAAAACACTTCTCCTTCTTGCAGCAGTAAGTTCCCTTATCTCAGAGAGTGTTCAAGAAGTCTAGCTAACTATTCACTCAGCATTTTATAGAAAGTATTCATTCATTCAACACATAAGAATTAGATAGATAATCATTTAGATCTTTTTTAACTAAAAGATTTCATGATTAAATACTTCTATTTTGCTAAACAAGTGGCCCCTAAATTCACAACAGAATTATGGAATTTGAGAGTGGGAAGGGACCATGACAGTCATCTAGGAATACTCATTGTATTTGACAATTGATTATTAACCTCCAAGAAGGGACAATCCAGTACTTACAAACATACAAGAGAGAGGATCATTTAAATGTAAACTCTTTGAAGGCAGAGAAAGTCTTCTTTTTCAATCAAATAAGATAATTTTTGGAAAAGTGCTTAGTACAGTGCCTGGCAAAGAGCAGAACTGAAAAATGCTTGCTTCTTTCCTTCTTTGACTCTAGAAGCTATTAAACATTGTTATAACTATGGTGAAATGCGGTTTCCTTTTGCATATATTTGGAAACACATCAGTGGGTCTATGAACTATATAATTAATTCAGTGCGTTCACAAAACATACAGCCTTTTAAAAACTTTTAATACTTTGAAATAGCAGGTGGACCCACAAATTACATTTAAAGTAGTGTACCCAGTCTGTTAAAAGCAGTCATCTCCTTCAATCAAGGAAAAGCTAGAAAAAAATAAGCTGAAAAAGCTATAAACTCAAAATGAAACACAGAGCTTTTACTCTCCTAAGGGAGGAAAAATGCATGTACACATACATCACTGAGATTTAGTGGAATTGAATTAATGACTGGAGTGTTATAATGGAAGTGTATATATTATTCAAAATGAAACATCAGAAACAGAGACTTTGTGACTAGAAGTATATAGTACCTGGCTAAGAGAAGCAATCTTCTTAGAGTTCTCTATCCTGATTAAACTACTCTTTCTCAGTGTATTCCATGCCAGACACCCCAGGATTGAAGGACATTACAATGCTGGAACATATTCAGATGAGGACAGCCACTATGGTGAAGAAAGAATGCCATATGAGGATAAAAATAGGAAAAACAGGAAAAACCTGAAGAAGAAAAGATTTAGGCGTGCACATGATTATCTGAAGAATGCAATTAAAATCAACAACTATTTATTCAATTCCAACTGTGAACCAAGAACTATGTAACAAACACAAGGATAGATAAAAAGATTTGATAAAATACATTCCCTATTCCTGTGGAATTTACAGTCTAATGGACAGATAAAATACATATACAGATAATTTTAAACATTATGTTCCACATTATGGAAGAAGTGGGGAAAAGGATTGCACTTACTCTGCTGGCCCCATGGGACAAAATGAGAATCCCTGGGGAGAGGTTATAGGATTTAGATTTTTATCCAATATAAAGAAGACCAAAAATAGAATGGGGAAGTTAGGTGATAGAATGGAAAGAGTGTGAGGCCTGAAGAGAGGAAGACCCCTTTTCCTGAATTCAAATCTGGCCTCAGACTCTTATTGGTTATGTGATCCTGGGCAAATCACTTAACCATGTTTGCCCCATGACCTAAAGAAGGAAATGGCAAACTTCTCTAGCATTTTTGCCAAGAAAATCCCAAAATAGGGTCACAATAAGGAGGATATGACTGAAACAACTGAATAACTAATGGAATGGCTTACTTCAGTAGATCATGTTTCTATTATAGAATAGACTAGTAAGAGTTGAACTATGTGATTTTTGAAGTTCCTTGCAACTCTAGAATTCTAAGTGTTGTCATAAATATCTCATCTAGATTGCAAACCCTTTGAGGGTAGATATGTTTTTCTTTGTTCTCTAAGTCTATTGCACAATTGGATAATTTTTACATTAACAAATTTAATTTTAAACTAGCCATTTTTCAAAAAACGACATATCCATAGTCCCTTCTCATAAAAGTTAAGCAAAATCATCAACTATAAAGATTGTAACTGACAGCAATGAAGTTTTCCATTTTTTATTTTACCATTTATTGACAACATAATATTATTTTTGTTTCTCTTTTTAATTGAATATTATTTATTTCAATTAATATTCTCATTCTCTCTTCCCACTTCCATTTCACATTGATTAAGAAAAAAACCCAAAATAAACACATATAATCCAGCAAAACAAAAGCTCATATTAGCCATATTTTTTTAAAAATATCTTTAAAAGTCTTTTAAAAAAGAATAATCACTTTTCAATTGGGAAATGGGTAGGATGTTTCATCGTATATCATTTAGAATCCTATATGGTCATGGTGTTGATCAGAATTGATCATTTATGAAAAGAATAATGAATAATTCATTCTATCCACTTAAATTCATTCCTTATATATTTTAGAAATGAGATCTTTACATTCCCCAATTGATAAATAGTTAATGGATATGTACAGGCAATTTTTAAAAGAAGAAATCAAAGCTATCAGAAGACACATAGAAAAATTCTCTAAATTCCATTTGATTAGAGAAATACAAATTAAAACTCTGAAATATCACCTTACACCTATCAGATTGGTTAATATGGCAGAAAAGGAAACAACAGATATTGGAGAGGGGATAGGAAGACACTAAATCACTATTAGTGGTGCATCCTCTTTGATCCAGAGATACTATTACTAGGTCTGTATCCCAAAGAGATTTTCTTTAAAGAAGAGGGGGATGGAAATACCTATGTGTACAAAAACATGTATAGCAGCTCTTTTTTGGCACTAAAGAATTGGGAATGAGAGATAGCCCATCAGCTGGGAAAAGGCTGAACAAGTTGTGGTATGTGATTGAAATAGAATACTGTGTTATAAAGAATGATAAGTAGAAAGACAATTAGATGGCATAATGGATAGACCACCAGCCTTGGAGCCAAGAGGAGCTGAGTTCAAATTAAATCTCAGACACTTAGCACATACTAGTGAATATGAATGGGATGAACTCTCCCATAAAACAGAAGCAAATAGCAAACTGGATTAGAAGCCAGAATCCTACAATTTGTTGTTTACAGGAAATACATTTAAATCAGTGTGATACATACAGAGTAAAGGTAAAAAACTGGAGCAGACTCTATTATGCTTCAAGTGAAGTAAAAAAGCAGGGGTAGCGATCCTGATCTCAGATCAAGCAAAAGTAAAATAGATCTAATTAAAAGAGATAAGGAAGGAAACTATATCTTGATAAAGGATACCATAGATAATGAAGTAATATCAATACTAACTATATATGCACCAAGAAGTATAGCATCTAAATTCCTAAAGAAGTTAAGAGTGTTCCAAGAAGAAATAGACAGCAAAACTATAATAGTGGGGGATCTCAACCTTGCTCTCTCAGAACAAAATAAATAGAACCATAAAATAAATAAGAAAGAAGTTAAGAAGGTAAATAGAATTTTAGAAAAGTTAGATATGACAGATCTTTGGAGAAAATGACTAATTCTGTATTTCCCACCATCTTATTTATCCCCAAATTATGCTTTTCTCTTTCTTTTTCCCCTTTCCTTCCTCCCCAGTATTTTGCTTCTGACCGCCACTTCCTTCAAGCAGCCCTCCTCCTTTATAGCCCCTCCCACTTTCTTATATATTTCTCTTACAACTTCTGTTTTCCCTTCTATTAGCTTCCCCCTTTCTTTTCCCCTTTCCTCTCCCACTTCCTATAAGGCAACACAAGTTTCTCTGCGAAGCCAAATATTCTAACATTCTCTCTTTTGAGCCAAATCTGATGAAAATAAGATTCACACAATTTCCATCCCCCTCTGTTATTTCTCTCCATTATAATAGCTTTCTTTGACTCTTCATGAGATATAATTTTCCTCATTCACCTCCATTTTCTTCTCTTTCCAATACAATCTCCTTTGCACCTCTAATTTCTTATTGATATTATGACTGTAAAATCAAATTATACCTGCACTCTCTATGAATACCATAACAGAGATGTGGTCCTCAAGAATTCTTTTCTTTTTACCTTTTTATGCTTCTCTCGAGTTATATATTTGGAGGTCAAATTTTTTGTTCAGCTCTGGTCTTTCCATCAGAAATATAGGAATAAATGGACTTTTCTTTAAAATGAGTAGTAGCATCTGTTTAAAGCCATTAGCAAACATCATATGTTTCCCAATAAAATCAGGGGCAAAATAAGGTTGCCCACTATTACCATTACTACTCAATATTGTATTAGAAATGTTAGCTTCAGCAATAAGAGAAGAAAAAGAGATTAAAGGAGTTAAGAGTAGGTAATGAGGAACCCAAATTATCACTCTTCAGATGATATGATGGTATTCTTAGAGAACCCTAGATAATCAACTAAAAAGCTATTAGAAATAATCTACAACTTTAGCAAAGTTGCAGGATACAAAATAAATCCACAGAAATCATCAGCATTTTTACCAAGAAAGTCCAGCAGCAAGAGATACAAAGAGAAATTTCATTTAAAATAACTGTCAATAATATAAAATATTTGGGAATATACCTGCCAAGGAAAAGTCAGGAACTATATGAACACAACTACAAAACACTTTCCACACAAATAAAGTTAGATCTAAGCAATTTCAAAAATATCAAGTGCTCATGGATAGGCCAAGCAAATATAATAAAAATGACTATACAACCTAAAGTAATCTACTTGTTTAATGCCATACCAATCAAACTCCAAAGAAATTATTTTACAGATCTAGAAAAAATAATAACAAAGATAATCTGGAAGAACAAAAGGTCAAGAATTTCAAGAGAATTAATGAAAAATGCAAATGAAGGTGGCCTAGCTGTGGCAGATCTAAAACTATATTATAAAGCAACAGTCATCAAAACCATTTGGTACTGGCTAAGAAATAAGAGCAGTTGATCAGTGGAATATTTGGGCTCACAGGACAAAATAATCAATGACTATAATAATATAGTATTTGACAAACCCAAAGATCCCAGCTTTTGGGATAAGAATTCAGTATTTGACAAAAACTACTGGGAAAATTAGAAACTAGTGGTGGCAGAAACCAGGCATTGACCCACAACTAATACTGTATATCAAAATAATGTTGAAATGGTTCATGATTTAGACATAAAGTGTGATGTTATAAGCAAATTAGAAGAACAGGATAGTTTACCTTTCATATCTGTGGAGAAGGAAGGAATTTGTAACCAAAGAAAAATTAGAGTTCATTATTGACTGCAAAATAGATAATTTTGATTATAATCCATTTCTCTATTATATTTGTAGGAGTCAACATAACTTTTTCCTCTCAACACTTCCTAGGCCTTTCAGGAATACCTCGACAACATTCAGATTGTTCAGGTGCTTACATAGTGTTAAGTTTAAAAGATTTTATATAAACAAAACCAATGTAGACAAGATTAGAAGGGAAGCAATAAAATGGGAAAACATTTTTATATTCAAGGGTTCTGATAAAGATCTCATCTCTAAAATATATAGAGAATTGACTCAAATTTATAAGAATTCAAACCATTCTCTAATTGATAAATGGTCAAAGGATATGAACAGTTTTCAGATGAAGAAATTGAAACAATTTCTAGCCATATGAAAAGGTGTTCCAAATCACTATTGATCAGAGAAATGCAAATTAAGAGAACTCTGAGATACCACTATACACCTGTCAGATTGGCTAAGATGACAGGAAAAAATAATGATGAATGTTGGAGGGGATGTGGGAAAACTGGGACATTGATACATTGTTGGTGGAGTTGTGAATGGATCCAACCATTCTGGAGAACAATTTGGAATTATACCTAAAGAGTTTTCAAACTGTGCATACCCTTTAATTCAGCTGTGTTTCTACTGGGCTTATATCCCAAAGAGATCTTAAAGGAGGGAAAGGGATCCATATGTACAAAAATGCTTGTGGCAGCACTTTTTGGAATGGCAAAAAAACTGGAAACTGAGTGAATGTTCATCAGTGAATAGTTGGAGAATGGCTGAATAAGTTATGGCATATGAATGTTATGGAATATTATTGTTCTGTAAGAAATGATCAGCAGGATGAATTCAGAGAGGCTTGGAGAGACTTACATGAACTGCAGTACCAGCAGATCATTGTGTATGGCAACAACAAGATTATATGGTGATCAATTCTGATGGACATGGCTCTCTTCAACAATGAGATGATTCAGACCAATTCCAATAATCTTGTGATGAAGAGAGCCATTTACACCCAGAGAGAGAACTGTGGGAAATGAGTGTGCTTCACAACATAGCATTTTAACTCTTTTTGTTATTGTTTGCTTGCGTTTTATTTTTTCTCAATTTTTTTCCTGTTTGATTTGATTTTTTCTTTTGCAAGATAATTGCTTAAATATGTATGCATATATTGGATTTAACATTATTTCTACCATGTTTAAATCATGTTGGATTACTTAACACTTAGGGGAGGGGAAAGGGGAAAAGGGGGGAAATTAGAACATAAGGTTTTGCAAGGATGAATGTTGAAAAAGTATCCCTACATGTGTTTTGAAAACAAAAACTTTAATAAAATTTTAAAATAAATGTTTAAAACTGTTTTTAAATGTAATTAGAAAAAGTATGTTTAAAAATTAATGAGATCACTATAAGATAAGCTTATTGTGAAGATTTTTTTCCTCCATTTTGTTGTTGGACCATTTTAGGTTTTTAATCAGACTCTTCATGGTCCATTTTCAGTTTTCTTAGCAAAGATCCTGGAGTGGTTTGCCATTTTCTTCTCCAGCTCATTTTACAATTAACTGAGGCAACTAGGGTTAAGTGACTTGTTCAGAGTTTTACAGCTAATTAATTGTCAGAGGCCAGATTTGAATTGTGAAGCTAAGTCTTTCTAGTTCCAAGCCCATTGCTCTTTCCATTATGGCATCCAGTTTTCCCCTTTTCCCCATTTACCTTTTTACATAATTTTAGCTATATTGGTTTTGCTTATGCCTTCACAGTTATGACCATTAATAATGTATTTTCCTATTTTCTTACACTTTGCTTTCTTGTGTTTCTAGTTTCATTTTTATAAGGAAAAGTGTGAGAAAGGAGTATACTCAATACCAGTGTTATAGATTTGATGTAATTTTCTTCTCCCTACTTTTCTTCTTTTTCCCTTTCCCAATGACCAATCTCAGGTCTTTATTCTTTCTTTCTCAATTTTTCTCTACATATTTTATTTATGTGTATATCTTTCATCATTTTTGCTTTAATCACCTCTTTAAGATCACCTTAGAATAAATGCCACCCTTCCTCTAGGGATTATCCAAATCTACCTGAGAGGAAGTGTTATACAAAACTGAGAAATTAGACAGAGGTGCTATGATGTACCAATTATCCCTCAGTTTAGAAAAAGATTCTCCATTGGGTTCCTTTCAATATTCAGTTTATAAAAGTGTAATTTTATAACTTTTCATGAACACATTTGTTGCAGGAAGATTATTTATGTAATTGATGTATACATTTGGCAATCCAATGGTATCTTTGCCATGACCAGCTAACCCAAACAGCTGAATAACAATAAAAACAGAGATCCCAGTTCTTTCCCCATCTTTACAATGCCAGTTTTTGGAGCTCAGGTGGTATCTGAATACCTGTTACTCTGTGGACAACATAGGGAGGAGCACAACAGCTGGTACCATCAAATATTATCTCCCAGGGTGCAGAAGTACACTGCTCTTTGGTCATACTGCCAAGTCTCTGCAGGAAGCTATGTTCCAGCAACCCAGCTAACTAGAGATGCCCCTCTCATTCCCCTCCAAATCTCCAAATTCCTAGTTGAGGTTAATATAAGTCTCCAGGAAGAGGAGCAGGTCTACAATATATGTAGCACAGGGATTCTTAGTCTTTTTTATATGTTATGGGCTCTTTTGGCTGTCTGGCGAAGCTTATGGACACCTCATAAAAATGCTTTTACATGCATAACATAAAATATGTATGATTACAGTTGCCTGAAATAAAGATGTAACTTTTCCCATCCATAACTTTTCCCTGCTGAAAACCAGCTACAGTCTCTTTGGGAAAAGACATGTTCATGGAAGCCAGATTAAGATCTCCTGGTCTAGTAGAATACTCAAAGATGTCCATTAAGAGCTTAACATCTTCTTGGTTCCTATTTGGCCTCAGAGATGATAGCCCCTTTCAAAAACAAGGACTGACATCCATCCTTTCACCAATTTAAACCTCAAAGATTTGGAAGTTACTCTTCTCTCTTTCCTTTGCCCTCATCAATAACTTGTGTTCCTTCCTCATCTTGGTGATCAATACAGTTACCTAGATGTACCTCTATGGTCTTATAGAAATAGTGCTCTAAGATTTGAATGCTAGTTTATATTATTCTGTCTTTACACTCATGGGTATTGCCCAGTGCATAGCTCTCTGGAGTGACCAGTTACTAGGAATGCTAATTGGAAAGAAATGACCCACTAGATCATAATTCATTTTCCACTGCAAAGCCAATTATTGCTTTCTGATTGGGAATGCTGTGTTGAATACAAAAAAAGACCCTCCCTAGGACTGAAGAACTTGTCATTCTTAGAAATCACAGGTACCATTAAAACTTATTCTTTAATGAGGTGATTAAACTTGTCAAATTAACTTTGGCTTCATGGATCTAGTATCAAATTGATTAAAATTATTATAGAAGCATAGATTTGAATCTGAAAAGGAGGATATAAGTCTTGGAGTAGTACACTTTACAGAAAAGAAAATTGAGACCTAGAGAGATTTTGTTACCTTCCAAAGGTCATTCAAGTAATGAGCAGCAGTGCAAAGATCAAATCAAGATCTCTGACTCCAAATATAGTGTTCTTTCCTTTCTACCAAAGTGATATTAGACTTTGTACTAGTTGACATTTTGATTAAAAAACCCTTAGAAGTTTGTAGCATTGTATTCCCTCAGCTGTGCCATCTGCACATAAAAAAGGAAAAAGAGGCTGGTAGGAATTATGTTGTTTGAAATTAACTGCAAAATCTGCTTATAAATTATTTGCTTTTTAAATTTGTTTTTCTGGGCTTCATAGTATGTATTTATATACACATATATGTGTATATAAATACAATTTTTTTATTTTCAAGTGGCTTCAAATGGTTTTATCTGTAACTGGTTCTGGCAATATATTGTTCATTCAGAGAGCAGATTTCTTTGCAAGTCATGATTCTTCAATCACAACAAGGTAAAAATGAATTTCCTTCAAGGGCTGCAAACTGCCACTTTGAGGAACAGATGCCAGCTTGATGAGGCCCAGTAAGACAATGAAGGCAATTTCTTTTCTGAATCTAACTATGCTTTCTCTTGCTGAGATTTAAACTCTATTTCCTCTGGTCCCGCCTTCTGTGAGATGAAAAACAACTGGTTTGTTTCTTCTAGATAAATGCCAAAGTATCATAGTAAATCTCAGAGCCTCCTTGGTGCTAAAGTAAATAGTATTAGACCTTTCCTCCAGGGACCAATTTTTGTTTTCTTTTTTAAAAAATTATTTCATTAAATATTTCCCTATTACATGTTAGAGAATTTTTAACAATCACTATTTTTTAAAGTTTGAAGTCAAAATTCTCTTTGTTCTTCTTTCTTCTCCCCATTCCTTGAGAAGGAAAGCATTTTGAGTTTGGTTTTACATGTAAGGTCATCTCAAACATACTTTTATATTAGCCATGTTACCAAAAAAATACAAACAAAATAAAACACTAAGTTTACAAAAAAGTATGCTTCAGTATGCATTTAGAGTTCATTAGTTCTCTCTCTGGAGGTAATTTTTGGTTTTATTTTTATATTTTTTATCATTGGTCCTTTGGAACTGTTTTGAATCATTGTCTTGATCAGATTAACTAAGTCATCCACAGTTAATCATCTTTATAATATTGTTGTTACTATGTACAATGATGTCCTGGCTCTGCTCATTCACTTTGAATCGACTTTATGTAAATCTTTCCAGATTTTTCTGAAACTGTCCTGCTCATTGACACAATAATATTTCATCACAATCACTTGCCACAATTTGTTCAGCCATTCCCCAGTTGATCGAGGGCTCAGTTTTTTTCATCATATTGATCATGTTAGTTGCTCTTCTGGAAACATACATCTCTACACCTTTCTACAGTAGGCAACTGGGTCACATAGTGGATAAAGTCCTGGACTTTAAGTCAGGCTAGCCCTAACTTCAAATTCTGCCTTGGACATTTACTAGCTATATGACCCAGACCAAG
Source organism: Antechinus stuartii (assembly GCA_016696395.1). NCBI lineage: Eukaryota > Metazoa > Chordata > Mammalia > Dasyuromorphia > Dasyuridae > Antechinus > Antechinus stuartii. The sequence continues at coordinate 1,779,307 of MU174338.1, read as the reverse complement.
ACATTTTACCTCTGTCTGACTCAATTTCTTCATTTGTAAAATAGGGATGATAATAGCACCTACTTCCTAAGGTTGCTATGAAATAATATTCATAAAACATTCTGCAAATCTTAGAGTATTACATACCAGCTATTATTGTTGTTGTTGTTATCATCCTCCTTCCTGAACTCCCAAGGGTCTGATCTGAGAACAAGAAAAGTATGGTAGAAGGGAAAGAGCAGGGTTTGAATCCCAGCTCTGGGACATACTACTTGGTCAACCTTGGTCAACTTCCTCTCCTTCACCAGGCTGCAATTTCCCCATCTGTTATATGAAGAGATTGACCCAAATGGCCTTTGAGATCCCATTCCAGGATGGTGAAGCCATGATTCTATTGAGTTTATGAACCAGAATGTTCTTGAGTTGCCTTGATGAAGAGGAACATCCTGGCCATTTGTGGAAAAATGAAAGCTGGATAAAGGAGGGAGAGAGGGAGGAAAGGAAGGGGAAACTTTACTCAAAAGGAACATTTGATAGGAAAGTCTCAGCTTGAATGGCTCCCAGGGAACTATAATAACTAAAGGCTGACTCTGATAAAAGAAGGTCAATTGTGGGGGCAGGATAGGATGGGTCAAAACAAACAGAACTGAAAGTATGCAAAGTCCTTTCAGAGGAGGGAACAATTTCTTCCCAATCCCATGAATTCATAAATGTAAGAATTTATATCCTTTACATGATGCTTCCACCCCCATCCACCTCAGGTCTCTTCTACCAAAGCCTCATTTGAATATCTCCAATTCAGCCAATAGAATATCTTTATGTACAAGGTGAGGCAGAACAAAAAATAAACAAAACAAGAAAAATGAGACAAGACACTATTCAGTAAAAGGGCAAAAAGTATGTTCAGTTTATTTATTCAATCTTTTGTGCTCCCAATCTTTTTTGTGTGAATAAACACAATCCAGCGTAATGTTTACCAAGCTTTCTACTGAAGAAACAGAGCTGAGGTGCTATGAGACAGCAACCATGGAAATAAATTTATTTTCCATCATCTTCATTGTCTTTGTGGCTTTTTAAAGGTCCTACTCCATTTTTTCAGTTTCTTTCACTGAGTATTATGCTTAACACACTGAGAAGAAACAAAAAAAAAGAGAGAGAACTACTTTACTTCCTACTTTCTATATGCTTAGGGATCTAAGATACCTCATTTCAGGGAAAAATGTTTAAGGAAGGGTTTAGGGGATGTTTGGATTTTTCTCCTTGAGTCTTATAGTTATGAGTCTTATAAGGGATATCTCTCTCTCTCTCTCTCTCTCTCTCTCTCTCTCTCTCTCTCTGTATGTATATATATAGAGATCTAGCCAGGGACAGGCCTACAAAGCATCCCAAAAAGAAGCTAGAAGACAAATTTTCACTGGGGACAGGATGTAAGGGCTCAGCTAATAAAATCAGGGGAAATTGGAGAACTTAGATAAATAGAAAGGCTAAATTAAATGCACCTAGAGAAGTCAGACTGGAGGATGCTGACAGGATTTTAGATTAATCAAATCAGCTAAAGCCAAGTTTTAAAAATATGGTAGACCCCCTCCAAAAAAAAAAACAACAGAGATGTCTTTCTTCTTTTCTTTTGCCAATGCTAAAGTGTTAAACAAATATGAATTATTGTTCTTTATTTTTCTAAAAATAATCCCTCATATGCTCTCTTTTAAAGAAACTAAATATATATTTACAAGATTTTAAACTTTAAAATGAATGGCTGTTTACTTGATAACTTATGACCTATTCTGTCTATATTCACTCATATTCTTTCTCATCAGAGCCCATTCTATCATGTTTTGAAATTCAGAGTACAAAGTCAACGTGTAAAACACATAGTTGTAAAGTCAAACACTAAGGGAAAAAAAAGTATAAGATCTACTGAAGGAAGAGATCATGAGGCAGGAGAGAGAGAAAATTAGTGTAAACTAGTACATTACTATTTTAACTAGTTATCTTTATTAGTTAGGTATTAAATTCAAGTTTTTTTCCCCTATTGATGGATTGTCAGTACTATCACCCTCTAAATGTAAATATCTTGAGTCAAAGAACTGATGGACATACCCAAATTATAGCTTTACTCTCCATTATTCTCTTTATTTTCCTTCTGTATCATTGTAGCAGTCTACCACAAAGTTCTATTCTAATTTCTCATCAAAACTTGGTTCTCTACTAGGCTCTATATAAGTGAAGCACAAGTTGTGAGAGGTTCTACCAGGCTAGAAAGATTTTGAATACAAATTCAGAAACAGAGCATAACTGCTTTCCAAGAACCAGACTAGCTACATATGAAAAGATTCATTACCTACTAAACTTGATGATGAGTTCATTAGTTATGGCAATCTGGACAACAAACAAAAAATAAAATGACCCATGGGCCTGTGTTGCCCCCTATCAATTCTGTTTTATGCTGTAAGAATTGGTAGACACTCATATGAAAGAGTGTTCCAAATCATTATTGATCAGAGAAATGCAAATTAAGACAACTCTGAGATACCACTACACACCTGTCAGATTGGCTAAGATAACAGGAAAAAATAATGATGAATGTTGGAGGGGATGCGGGAAAACTGGGACACAAATACATTGTTGGTGGAGTTGTGAACGAATCCAACCATTCTGGAGAGCAATCTGGAATTATGCCCAAAAAATTATCAAATTGTGCATACCCTTTGATCCAGCAGTGTTTCTATTGGGCTTATATCCCAAAGAAATACTAAAGAAGGGAAAGGGACCTGTATGTGCCAAAATGTTTGTAGCAGCCCTATTTGTAGTGGTTAGAAACTGGAAAATGAATGGATGCCCATCAATTGGAGAATGGCTGGGTAAATTGTGGTATATGAATGTTATGGAATATTATTGTTCTGTAAGAAATGACCAGCAGGATGAATACAGAGAGGACTGGCGAGACTTACATGAACTGATGCTAAGTGAAATGAGCAGAACCAGGAGATCATTATACACTTCGACAACAATATTGTATGAGGACATATTTTGATGGAAGTGGATTTCTTTGACAAAGAGACCTAACTGAGTTTCAATTGATAAATGACGGACAAAAGCAGCTACACCCAAAGAAAGAACACTGGGAAACGAATGTGAACTATCTGCATTTTTGTTTTTCTTCCCAGGTTATTTATACCTTCTGAATCCAATTCTCCCTATTCAACAAGAAAACTGTTCGGTTCTGCAAACATATATTGTATCTAGGATATACTGCAACATATCCAACATATAAAGGACTGCTTGCCGTCTAGGGGAGGGGGTGGAGGGAGGGAGGGGAAAAAAATTGGAACAGAAACGAGTGCAAAGGATAATGTTGTAAAAAAAAAAAATTACCTTGGCATGGATTCTGTCAATATAAAGTAATTATTAAATAAAAATGAAAAAAAAAAGAATTGGTAGAAGAAAAAATAAAAAAATAATAAGAACATAATTTATAGACCAACTAAATAGATCAATTTAGATATGAATACTCTGAGATACTTGCTACAAATAAACATACAACTATTAGAAGGATTGGATTGAATTGAACCTGTCATTCTTACCCTAAACAAAACCAAAAGAGAAAAGAAATTTGCAACTAAATAAAAGAATGTCCAAAAGTTCTCTTTGGAGAGGCAATTTTAAAAGTTGGCAAAGTTGTTTTTTATTAAGTATCTAAAAACAAGAAATCTAACTCTATGAGATGTTTGGATATTTCTATCAGAGTAGTTTTGATAAGCATTTTTTAAAAAGATCATTAGTAAACTAATTATAGTTTATAAGCCGACATCTGTTGCAAAGGATGGAAACACAGAATGGTCCTAGAAGAAATGTAAAGAGACTGTACGAATTAATCAGTATATACTTTGATTCTTGGCAACTTAAATGAAAGTAGGAATTGGCAAGATGGTTAACAATAAGCTTGAAAATATTGTTTAGAAGCAAGGAATGTGAGAAGTCAAAGTTGCATATACTACATAAAAGTTCCACATATATGTATCATAAATACTCTCTTTGAGAAAATAATCAGAAGTCAGAACCAGGGAAACCAGGTGACCAGGGAGAAAGTATTCAACTAAATCACACTAAGATATTGATGATTCACTAGCTTAATTTTCTCCTGACAATAGGAATCCCAGAGCTACATGCCCATAGAAGTAGGAAATAGAAGAGATATTTTCCTGGAAATTCACAATTTCCTTTAGAGCCAACCCCATTTACTCCTATTTAACCTATATCCACTAAATGCTAGACACCATGCAGCTATGTAGTAAAAAGTAGATAGAGCTGCACCTGGAATCAGGAAGATCTAAGTTTAAATCCCCATCCAGACACATACTAGTTCTGTGACCCTGGGTAAATCACTTAACCCTATTTGCCTCAGTCTGTAAAATGAGCTGGAGAAGGAAAGGGCAAAGCTCTCTAGTATTTTTGCCAACAAGGGGGTCACAAAGAGTAGGACCCAACTGAAAAATGAATAAACAAGATACCACACTAGGTGTGGTCCCTTTAAGAATTGATTTATTCCTTTCTGATTCCCAAAGCCTCCTTAGTTGATACATTATCAATCCAGAAAGCTAGGACCTTTAATTCACAAATCCTGGTCCCTTTGAATTCCAATAGAAGATCCAGGCCTGTCCCAGCCCCACCTGGATCTGAGCCAACTTGGGACTCTACCCACAGGCCCCTTTAGCTAAATCTCTCATTATAAAAGAGCCAAACTAAAATCCTCTCTTTGCAGAGGTTCCAAACATGCCAGTCTGGCATGCCAGAGATCTCTGTCCGCTGGAATCCTGTTTCCAGTGCCCTCTTATCTCTACCTTTACCTATTTCCTTAACTAGACTTTAACCTTACTTCCAAACCCTATAATAAACCTCTTTTATCAATCTAACTTTTCGGGCCTGTAAATTCCTTTGTAGGGAACTCTTGCTCCGCTTCTAGACCTCATTTAACTCCATATCTTTGCACGGAATCCAAAGGGGTTGCAGGAGAGCTCTATTTGACATCCTGTACCTCAAACCTGCCACTAGACCTCAATTAAGCCCTAATTTCATTTAGGTACTCCATAGCTAGACCTCATCACTGGGAAAACAAAGACAAAAACAAAAGAATTGCACATCCCTTTAAGACATATCACTGTTTTTCATTTGCTTTACATTTTAATCAAACTGACCCACACCCCATATGGCCCCTCCCACTTCCATGACTTTTACAAAAAAATAAAAGATTTCTATTCTGTTTGAAGCAAAGAAAACTTCATTCTCTGACTGTCTACAGGGTAGCAAGATACCATTCATCAACTTCTCTCCATCCCCAGCAGTTTGTAATCCTATTTTAAAAAAGACTATAGAATTCTCCTTTGAAATACCATCCCTGCCACAACCTAGAAGCTTCCCCTTTGAAATTTTATTTGGTCTCTCTTGGACTTGCTTTTTCCTTTGCAATGTGTATAGATCTGTTGTAGCCTACCACAAATCCCTTCTCACAGCCTCAATAATTGAATCAGTCAAAATTTTATTAAGACTCATTATTTGCCAAGCACTCTGCTAAGCATGGAGATACAAAAAGAGGTGAAAGATAGTCTTTGTTCTCAAAGAGTTTACAGTTAATCTGACCCTAACTTTCCCATCTAGGCTCATTGAACTATTCTTCAGATAAAACTGTACATCAAGCTAAGTAGCATTTGTTGAATATCTACTATGGACCAGGAAGAAATGACTTTATAGTCTTAAATTCTATTAAAGAGGAAAAAAATACATATATTATATATATATATATTTATAAAATCACATATACAAATTTACAAATTAATTTCCAGAGGAAAGTACCAGCAGCTGAGGAATTGGGATCAGCTTCCTTTTGAGGAGGCACTTGAGCTGAGCTTTAAAAGAAGCTAGAGATTCTGTGAGGCAGAGATGGGAGAGAGTATATTCCACCCATGAGAGCTATTCCATAAATGGGCAAAGTCAGTAAGACAGGATCAGCAAGCAGTTGGGGGAATTTTTTTTTTTTGGCTGGGGGAGGGTTATAGCAATTCATAATCTGACCTTTTCCTACTTTTCTAGTCTTCTTACATTTTACTGCCTTCTAAGTACTATGCAAATCAGTGATATTCCTGTTCCTTACACACAATACTCTATCTCCTTACTCTATGCATTTTCACTGGTCATTTCCCATGATTGGAATTCTTTCCTTTCTCATCTCTATTTCCTGGCATTCTTCAAATCTCAAGTTCTATCTTTTAGAAAAACAGAAGATTTCAAAGGAGAAGCTCCTAGGTTGTGGCAGGGATGGTATTTCAAAGGAGAATTCTGTAGTCTCTTTTTCAATAGTTAGGATTACAAACTGCTGGGGATTGAGAGAAGTTGATGAACAGTATCTTGCTACCCTGTAGACAGTCAGAGAATGATGGTTTTTTTTTGTTTTTTTTTTGCTTCATACAGAATAGAAATCTTATTTTTTTGGTAAAAAATTATTTTTAATATACATTGCTTTATGAATCATGTTGGGAGAGAAAGATCAGAGCAAAAGGGAAAAACCATGGGAGAAGGAAAAAACAGAAAAATAAGTGAACATACCACTGATTTACATTCAATCTCCATAGTTTTGGGTTTTTTTTTTTTTTTTCTGGATGCAGATGGTATTTTCTTGCCCAAGTCTATTGGGATTGCTTTGAATCATTAAACCACTGAGAAGAACCAAGTCTTTCATATTTAATCATCACACATTCTTGCTGTTATTGTGTACAATGTATTCCTGGTTCTGCTTGTTTGCTCAGCATCAGTTCATGTAAATCTTTCTAGGCCTTTCTATAATCAGCTTATTCATCATTTTTTTATAGGGCAATAATATTCTATTGCCCTCAAATACCACAACTTCTTTAGCCATTCCCCAATTGATGGGCATCTACTCATTTTCCAACTCGTTAACACAAAAGAAGCTGCTACAAACATTTTTGCACATGTGGGTCTTTTTCCATTCTTTATTTGGATATCTCAAAGAAATATGGACCCAGTAATGTCACTGCTGGTCAATGAATATGCAGTTATATAGCCCTTTGGGTATAGTTCCAGATTGCTCTTCAGAATGGTTGGATCAGTTTACAGAAATGAGACCTTTATCTTAAACACTGGCTGTAAAGAATTTTCCCCAGCTTTGTACTTCCCTTTTAATCTTGTTTCTGTTGGTTTTGTTTGTGCAAAAAATTTTCAACTTAATGTAATCAAAGTTGTCCATTTTGCCTTTAATAATGTTCTCTAGTTCTTCTTTAGTCATAAATTCCTCTCTTCTCCAAAGATTTAGTAGGCAAAGTATTGTGTGAGAAGTGTTTTGTAATTGTGTTCTTGGGTTTGTCTTGGCAGATAGGCCCCAAATATTTTATTTTGTCTATAGTTATTTTAAATGGAATTTCTCTTTCTGTTTGTTTCTTATAGACTTTGTCAGTAATATACAGAAATGCTGATGATTTGTGTGGGTTTATTTTATGTCCTGCAATTTTACTAAAGCTATTAAATGTTTCAAATTTTTGGATGATTTTCTGGGATTCTCTAGGCATATTATATAATCAGCAAAGAGTGATAGTTTTATTTCCTCTTTGCCTATTCTAATTCCTTTAATTTCTTTTTCTTTTCTTATTGCTAAAGCCAACATTTATAATACAATATTCAATAATAGTGGTCATGATGGGAATCTTTGTTTCACCCCTGATCTTATTGGGAATGCATCTAGCTTTTCTCCATTACAAATAATGCTTGTGGTTAATTTTACATAAATACTACTTATTATTTTAATGAAAGCTCCCTTTATCTCTATGCTCCAAAGTATTTTTAATAGGAATGGTGCTAGATTTTGTCAAAAGCTTTTTCTACATCTGTTGAGATTATTATATGACTTCTTTTGGTTTTATTATTGATATGGTCTATTATAGTAATAAATTTCCCAATACTGAACTAGGGCTGCATTTTTGGTATAAAACCTATTTGTTTATAATATGTTATCCTGTTAATCAGTTGCTATAATATCTTTGCTAATATTTTATTTAAAATCTTTGCATCAATATTCATTAGAGAGATTGATTTGTAATTTTCTTTCTCTGTTTTGGCTCTTCCTGGTTTAGGTATCAGTACCACATTTGTGTCATAGAAGGAATTTGGCAGGATATCTTCTTTACCTATTTTTCCAAATAGTTTACATAGTATTGGAATTAATTGTTCTTTAAATGTTTGGTAGAATTCATTTGTGAATATACCTAGTCCTGAAGATTTTTTCATAGGGAGTTCATTAATGACTTGTTCAATTTCTTTTTCTAAAATGGGACCATTTAAGTAATTTATTTTCTTTTTTATTAATCTGGGTAATTTACATTTTTGTAAATCTGTCCATTTCAGTTAGATTGTTGGATTTGCTGCCAAACATTTGAGCAAAACAGCTCCTAATTTTTTCTTTAATTTCTTTTTCATTGGTGATAAGTTCATCCTTTTCATTTTTGATACTAGTAATTCTTTTTTCTTATCAAATTAATCCAAAGTTTAATCTACTTTGTTGTTTTTTCATAGAATCAACTCATTTTTATTAGTTAGTTCAATAGTTTTCTTTGTTTTACTTTTAATAATCTCTCCTTTGAGTTTCAGAATTTCTAATTTGGTATTTAATTGGGGGTTTAATTTGTTCTTTTTCTAGCTTTTTTAGTTACATGCCCAATTCATTGATCTCCTCTTTATTTTATTCACGTAGCTATTTAGACATATAAAAATTTCCCCAAGAACTGCTTTGGCTGCATCCCAAAGTTTTATTATGTTATTATTATCATTATTGTCATTCTCTTGAATGAAATTATGGATTGTTTCTGTGATTTGTTGTTTAAACCATTCATTTTTTAGAATTAGACTAAAAAACAATTGGGAATTAAATAATCTATCTTTGCCTGGCCCTTTATTGAATATAATTTTTTATTGCATTGTGATCTGAAAAGAAAGCATTTACTCTTTCTGCATTTGATTGTGAGGTTTTTAATGCCCTAATATGTGATGGCCACGTAATTTAAAATCAGCCAGAGTCAGGAATTCAGGTTAAAGGAAAATCTTCAATCTTTATTGATCACGATAGCAATATGAGCAGCTGCGACAAGAAGCCAGCCAGCAGTCTCTTTTCGCTTCTCTCTCCACCCCTTTGCTTCCACCCACCAAAATCGTCATTTCCTATACAACACATCAGGACTTGCACAAAGAGTGAGCGGGGGCCATTCTTTCTCCAAGCATATATATTAATAGAGTATGGTCCAATTACTATTTAGCCTCCCGTGCTTGGGACCTTAGTGCATCAACTCGAGCTTCAGCCCATTACACTAATACATAGTCAATTTTTGTGTGGGTGCTGTGTACTTCTGAGTAAAAGGTGTATTCCTTTCTTTCCCTATTCAATTTTCTCCAGAGATCTATCATATCTAGGTTTTCTGGGATTCTATTAATCTCCTTAGTTTCTTTCCTGTTTATTTTGTCATTATATTCATCTGATTCTGAGAGGGGAAGGTTGAAGTCCCCCATTAGTATAGTTTTGCTATCTATTTCTTCCTGTAACTGGCTTAAAATATTCTCTATGAATTTGGCTCTTCTACCATTTGGTGCATATACATTTAGTATCAGTTTACAATACCTGTTGTGATATGATGAACCACCTGCCAGTGGCTGCTGGAGGTCTAACTCAGACATGGATCTCTTCATGTAAGAGGATGGTGATGATGATGATGATGATGATGATGATGATGATGGTGATAATGATGGTGATGATGATGATGATGATGGTGATGATGATGATGATGGTGATGGTGATGGTGATGGTGATGATGATGATGATGGTGATGGTGATGATGATGATGATAATGATGGTGATGGTGATGATGGTGATGGTGATGGTGATGATGATGATGATGATGATGATGATACAAGGAGGCTGAGAGGCAGTTGCTGTTCTCTGACCTCTCTCCTTTTCCCTCTTGCTTCCAATTTATTTTATTCCCAATCCACAAGGAACATCTGTATTAATAAAGGCTGCTTTGCAACTCCTTCAATTGTTATGATTCACAAATGAGCAGAACCAGGAGATCATTATACACTTCGACAACGATATTGTATGAGGACATATTTTGATCAAAGTGGATTTCTTCGACAAAGAGACCTGAGTTTCAATTGATAAATGACGGACAAAAGCAGCTACACCCAAAGAAAGAACACTGGGAAACGAATGTGAACTATCTGCATTTTAGTGTTTCTTCCCGGGTTATTTATACCTTCTGAATCCAATTCTCCCTATGCAACAAGAGAACTGTTCGGTTCTGCAAACATATATTGTATCTAGGATATACTGCAATATATCCAACATATAAAGGACTGCTTGCCATCTAGGGGAGGGGGTGGAGGGAGGGAGGGAAAAAAAAAATCGGAACAGAAACGAGTGTCAATATAAAGTAATTATTAAATAAAAATTAAAAAAAAAATTGTTATGATTCACAGCTGTGAAGGCTCTCAGAGAATTGACCTGCCCCTTCACTTAGGCATGGTCCTTAACAAATACTCTTTATGAAGGTATACTTTCCTTCCTCATCTCTTTTAATAAAATCTGTTTTTACTTTTGATTTATCTGAGAGCAGAATTTCAACCCTTGTCTTTTTTATTTTTACTTCAGCTGAAGCATGATAAATTTTGTTTCTGCCTTTTACCTTTAATCTATGGAAAAGTTCATTCCACAGAATGAAAATCTTTGCATGGATGATGTACTATCTAGTAGCATCCCAGCCACCAGTAATATAAAATCACCCACCTAGGTGGATGACTTCTCAAACCTGGCAGATTCTCCTCTATGAAGAAAAAGGGAAATAAGAGAAGGTCTGACCCATAATTAGAACCAGACTTTCAACATGTATCCTTGATCTCTATTTATCTGTAACTTTATATTCTAGGTAAACCTCATGTTTCTGTTGGGTCAAATAACTGCTTCATTTTGACTCCTGGATTTCAGATGACTTTCCAAGACTCTAAGCAGAAGCTTTCAAAAATTAAATAGAGAAATAAATATTTTATCCCAGAGGCAATAGGGAGCCACTAGACCTTCTTGAGCATAAGAGTGATATAGTTAGAGGTGTACTTTAAGAAAACCATTTTGGCAGCTTTGTAGAAGATGGGGATACTGAGAGATCAGTAAGGAAACTGTTGAAATCATCCAATGGGGTGACAAGGTTCTGAATTACAATAGCAGCTGGAAAGAAAGGAACAGATTGAGACAAACAGCTTAAAACTTCACAATGATTTTGGGGTTGTCCTTCATTATGGAAATACAATTGATAAGATTTGGCATCTGATAAGGATGTAGTCACTTAGTAGCCATGTCACTGGGCAAGTCAATTAACCCTGTTTGCCTCAATTTCCTTTATCTGTAAAATGATCTGGAAAAGGAAATGGCAAACTACTTTAGTATCTTTGCAAAAATAATCCCAAACTACAACAACAAATGGGGTTAATAAAAAAAGAACAAAAAGGATGAGGAGGAAGAGAGAAAGAAGAAGAAAAGGGTAAGAGAAGAGGGGGAGAAGAAAGAAAAGGAGATGAATCAGAGGATTGTGGTCGCTTTGCTATAAAAAGGAAAGTTAGAAAGTAGAAAGAACATAAGGGTAAAGATAATGAATGAATTCTGTTTGGGACATATTAATTTTGAGATGTCTATGGAATATCTTACTAAAGAGAGCTAATAAGCAGTGGGCAATTTGGGACTAGGTTAGACATAGCTAGATAAGACTAGGTCATAAAATCGGAGTTATCTGCTTAGAAATGATACTTAGTCCACAGGAGCTGATGAGATCACTTGAAGAAAGTATAGTGACAGAAAAGATTTAGAAGAGAATCCTGAAGTACACCAATGAATAATGGCTTGGACAAGGATAATGATACAGCAAAAGATAATGGGGAAGGAGCCAAACCAGAAGGAGGAGAAATAGGACAGAGTCCCTATTGAATAATGTTTTCCTTTGCCAGGAATCCTTGCTCGTGGGTTGACAAGATAGATTTCCTGTTTAAAATAATTGGCTTGATTCAAGGACAGTTAGTTTGGGGAAAAGATGACCCTAAATATTGCCCAGCTGTAGCCAGTAGAGGAAGGAAGTAAATAAAGCCAGGAAATAGAACATTGATTAACAATATCTATCATACCCCAGCATCTTACCTTGTCTTCTTCCTTTGACTTAAACTTAGAAATGCAAGAAGTAAATAAAGCCCACTTAGTGCCCACCATAAAATAACATGGAAAAAATAATCCCAGGCTTTCCTCCCTTTCTTTTGTCCTTTGAAGTGGTTATTATTTGGATTACCTTCCATGAAACTAGTCTTGGCTTCTCTTCCCCACATGTGTATCCTATTGGGAATAAGATTAAATAAAAGATGGGACCATTGATCACAAAGTCCCAGTTGCTCTTATTGGTAGGAAAGAAAGGAGTGTCAGACAACTGCTGCCTTCTCAATCAATGCAGACAGCCCCTTCTACAAGAGCAACATCTTTCTTTTCTTTTACGGTATGTTTTTTCCCTTGCTCTGGGGTTTCTTCTTGAATTTCTTGAATCACCAGTATGAAAAGCTCTATGAATGTTTTACCCTTTGAGTTTGGAGAGGCAGCTATAGTATAATGGATAGAGAATGGCACTTATTGCCAAGAAGGCTTGGGATCAGATCCCACTTTCACATACTGGCTCTATGTCACTTGTCAAATCTCTTAACCTGTCTCAGTGCTCTAAAAGCAACTCTTTAAAACTATAAATTTAGAAGTGCCAACCTGTGCTGGTAAAGGGAGCTTCCTTCATCCAGCAGATCCCTATCTTGTTGGTTCTTAGCTTTAGGTATTATCAATAAAGAGGAATCTTAGATATCCAACTAGAGACTATTTAGGCTCTGGTCTTAGATCAGATAGTGAACTTCATCATGATAGATCCTTAACAAGTAACTTGAAGGAAGGGGCCACTGACTTCTAAAGAAAGAAAATGGGGGGAGGGGAAAAGGCTAAGTAGAAAATAGTTTGCCAGGGTGGATAATGGAATTATTCCTATTATCTTATGACAGAGAATCTTTTTGTCTGGGGTGGCACAGAAATAGTGAGAAATTGGAGGAGAAAGGTAAAAGTTCTTTCTGGGAAAGACCCACAGTCTCCTATTTCTTTGTGTACTACCCTGCTCCAATAGTGCTGGGTGGTAGCAAGTACATATGGTTAATGCAGAAAGAATGAATGGTCTCTACTTTCCCATCATAATAGAATTGGGTTTTTTTTAATTGAGGCATATTTCTCATCTTAATTAAATGCCCTTGTTCAGGTGAGTGACTGGGAATGCTTTCTTAGGTCATCAAAAAATACTATGAATACTTTTGTGTACTTTTTTTTTTACCTGATGCAATCATTGATAGTGAGAGGAAGGATTAGTGAGAGTGACATATCCATCTCCCACCTACAAACACACATTTATACCCTTCTAAGCATACTCTTGGAATCTAGAGAATTTCCTGTTAAAAAAGAGATCAAATTAAGGAGGCAGAAGAGGGAACATTTAATGGGGATGTAAGAGCTAGAAACAAAACTAAAGGTAAGGAATATAAGAATTCGTAGAATAGTATAAAGAGACTCTCCTACTATGAAGGAAAAGAGGAGCAGGAAACTTGGGGAATTGAGACTGGGAAATTAGGGTGTCTCCAGATAAAGAACTGATAGTCTGAATAAGCATAATTCAAAGCATAATTTTTTTAACTTCATATTTTTGTTTGTTTTTTGGTTTGTAATTTTTCTCAAGACATGGCTAATATGGAAATGTTTTACTTGACTACATGGGTATATTATGTCAAGTTGTTTGTCTTCTCATTGAGGGGGGAAGAGAAGGTTGGAGAAAATTTGGAATTCAAAAATTTTTAAATAAATGTTAAAATAATTTTAGCATACGACTGGAAAAATACTATATTGGGTTTTCACTTTTAAAAAGAAATTAAAATATATAATAAAGGGAGGAACTTTAAAAGACAAAATTACTATCCTCTAAAGGTAGAGTTTTGCTGCTTTCATGAGAATAGAGCTTTATAAATAGTCAAAGAATGGATGGACTGAATCTCCATTTTCCTCACCTTACACTACCCTCTTATCAAATTGTAAGAAAACTTTAGACCAGAAAGATTGATTATCAATCGAAGCTTCCTAGCTAGTTTGTGATGATGGAAGCTGGGAATGTAGCCTCAAAAAGTCTGAGTTCTGACAGTGCTGCCTCTTCTATAGAGGGCCAAAATATCACGAAGCCTGGAGGAACCCCTTATTTAGAAGGTTGAGGTCCTGGACTGATATTCCTCGTCTGGCCAGTATAACCATTATGCAGGGCCCTTATAGTCTCATTCTATATTTTGTCATTATAAGAATGAACCAAAGTCCTCCTCTTCCCTCCCCATCTTGCCAAATCTGAATGGATTAGGGAAGAGGCCCTTCCATTGGTCTCCTATTCCAAAAGCAGGTTGTCTATCTTTTCAACAGCAGAGTTATGGAATGGTGGTGGCTAGGGCTGCTGGCTGCAACTGTGGTCCAGACTGAAAGAGAGCTGCTCAATATTTGTATGGATGCTAAATACCACAAGAAGGAACCAGGACCTGAAAATGAGCTCCATGAACAGGTATGAAATCTTGGCTTTGCACCTGAGATGGATTCATAAACACTTCAAAAAGATCTTGAAGTTACTGATGAGGAAACTAGAGTTCAAAAATTAGGAAGTTTGTCTGAGGCCATCCAACAAGTTTATAAACAGAACTGGATTGAGATTCCAGGTAGCTAAAGGGCATAGTGGATATAACACCAAACTTGGAGTCAGGAAAACTTGAGTTCAAATTCTACCCCCAAACACTTGTGCCTCAGTTTTATCTCCCCATAAAATGAAGGACTCGGTCTTTAAATTCCTTCTTGCTCTTAATCTATGATCCTTTGACCATACTCTTATTGCGAGTGTTCAGTATACTTTTGGAAAATAAGACTACTGATTTATGTGAATATTTATTCAGCAAGCCTGCTTGAACATTGTTAGGTACAACTTGAGCATATGTGACCAATGCCAAATTGAGGTCACCAACATCCTAGATCAACATAATCAGAATTCTAATAGTGCGGTAGTGTTTTTGTTGTTTATAGTCCCATCTGATTTCATAGGGGTTTTATTGACCAAAAGAAAAATATTATGGTGGTTTTCAATTTCCTTCTCCTACTCATTTTTACAAATGAGAAAATTGAGGCAAACAGGGTTAAGTGATTTGCCAGGGTTACTCAGCCAGTATTTGAGGCTGGATTTGAACTTGGGAAGATGTGTCCTGACTCCAAGCCCAGTGCTCTGGATTGTGCCACCTAACTGAGCAGGTGAGCAGATGGGGCCATGTAAATGTACAAACGAGAGCACAAATGAAATTATATCTCGAACCCCTTTCTCTACCACTTTATATATGTCCCCAGAACTACTGTATGGTTGCCAGACTTTGGCAAAAGGTCATTTTATCTTTCTTTTCCCTGCTCCAGTCCTTAGGATCCTAACAACAGGATCTCATGGCTATACATAGTTACTCAAAGTAGAAGAATCTCTTTCGTACCCCAAGTCTATCATAACTTCAGTGTAATTTCTTCCCCACTCTAATCCCCAATATGTCCCTTAGCTGTGCTATGGAAAGTGACAATAACCATATTTGAGGAGATGGAGGGATAGAGAAACTTATACTTCATTTGAGCCACGGAATGCTGTCTTTCAGATATTTTCCTTCCATACCCTAGACCTTCCCTCCCCCACCCCCAAACCTTCTGGCTCTTCTGCCCTACAGTGTATTCCCTGGAAGGATAATGCCTGCTGCACTGCTAACACAAGCCGGGAAATTCACATGGACGTGTCTCCTCTATACAATTTCAACTTTGGACATTGTGGTGTGATGACCCCCAGCTGTAGGAAGCAATTTATCCAAAATGCCTGCCTCTATGAGTGTTCCCCAAACCTGGGACCCTGGATCCAGAAGGTGAGTGAAGCCAGAGGACAAAACAGTCCAGTGCTATGACCCAGAAGGGATTCTAAGATGGATAATAGCCTCTGACCTCAAGATACTTACAGCTTAGCCAGAACTGGAAAGGTCCTTAGTCATCTAGTTAGTTTATAGATGACAAAACTAGGGGGGTGATTTGGCCAAAGTCACAATTCAACAATAAAGTTTGAAAGGGATTATCTTGTCAAATCAATAAGTATTTATTACTGCTTCAATTTGAATTGTTTAAGGAAGATTTTGAAGATCACTTGGCAGGATAAGTCCCTAGACACTGAGGTCTTTTTTTGAACTAAACTGTCAAGCATTCAAACTTTACTGTAGAGAACACAGCTCCACTGGGCTAGCCACATTGTTCAAATGATAAATTGTATGCTTGTAATATATATATATATATATATATATATATATATATATATACACACATATGTATATATTTTATGGCAAACTCTCACATGACAAGTGCTCACAAAGAGATTAGAAAAAGTGATACAAGGACACCTTCAAGGTCTCTCAACAACTTTAGAATCAATTGTATGACATGGGTGATACTGGCACAGGATTGTCCAGCATGACATGCCCTCAGAAGGTGCTGAGCTCAAGAAGCAAACCAGAATTGAATTAGCTCAGAAGAAATAAGGGATGTGAAGTTAGTTCACCCCAATTGTTCAAAGATACTATTTGTGTCCAATCTGTAGCAGGGCATTCCGAGTTTGTATTGGTCTGATCTGCCATAGTCGGACTCTAACAGTGATATCATTTTTGGTTCCCTTTGAGAAAATGGACCACAATCAAAAAGGACAACAAATACTGTTAAGTGCTATGGATATAAATCTGAACAAAAATAGTCTGCTTTTAAGTAATTTATGTTCTAATGGAGGAAGACAACAAAAAATAGGGGAGTTAGGAGAAACTGAAGCATGGTGAGAACTTTGTTCCATTACCCTCAGAGGTCTTTGAGGAAGAGCCACGATACCTTTTCTCTGGAAGAAGAGGGGCTAGGAAGTAGAACAAACCTGTTTCTTAACTATGTCACAGAGAATCAAAGTGGGAGTGAGAGGACTTGGGTCAACAGCAGTCTACCAAAGCAGAATTGAGCTTGTTCTTCCCTCTTTTTATCACTACCCACCTGAAAATCTCAGGTGAAGTCAAGTTGGAGGAAGGAGCGTGTCCTGAACATGCCTCTTTGCTGGGAAGATTGTAAAGAATGGTGGGAAGACTGCCGTACCTCTTTTACCTGCAAATCTGCCTGGAACAAAGATTCTGCCTGGAGCCCAGGTGAGTAGATGGGCAGGGCAGGAGAGGGCTGAGGCAGAGAGCTCCTAGACTGTCTATGCCTAAGGCTGCCACTGCTAGCTGGCCTGGCGATGCTCCGAATAATCATTCCTAGCAGGAAAAGTGGGCCTTCCCCTTCCCTTGAAGGAACAGGGATGGTAGGGCCATACTTAACCCTTAACTGATACTGTGCTTTCCTCTCCGCCTCAGGTAAGAATGATTGTTCTGCCCTGGCTCTCTGTCGCCCTTTCCCTCATTATTTCCCAACCCCAGCTGAGCTCTGCGAGAAGATCTGGAACAACTCTTACAAGGCCACCAAGGAGAGACGGGGCAGTGGGCGCTGCATTCAGATGTGGTTTGACCCTGCCCAAGGCAATCCCAATGCAGCTGTAGCCCAGCTCTATGCAAGCCACGCTGTTCCCCAGAAACTCCCCCTCATCGTATTTCCCCTCCTACTATTTGCCCTCTAAGAGAGTCTAACACTTATCTCCAAACTCTTCTCAACTGCCTACTGGCCTCTCTTCAAGGCTCTTGGACAAGAGGATCTGGGACTTTCCTCCCTCTGCGGCTCCTTAAACTGGAAAGAGGTTGCTCTTCTGCCTCCTTTTTATACATATGTCTGTGGGAAGATCAGTTTTAAGAGATCCTTTCAGTGTTTTTGCTTTATCTAACGCCCTTCTGACTTTTGGACTACCTTGTAAAAGAAGTAGCCTCCTTGGATCAACTCAGATCTCAGTAGGCTGGGTGGCTAGGTCTGGCACTTAACCTTGGGAGGGATCCCAGAAGAACAGTTCCTGGGTTCTGACTACTTTTCTTTGTTCCACAGCAAAGCTGAGGTTAGCCAAGCTTAGATTTCCTCACTTTGATAGTCCCTTTAATAAAGGGATAATTGATTTGTTGTTCTGAGTCAGTTTTTGTCTTATTGCATACAAGCAAATCGATTTGGGAAAGAAAGAACACTTAATCTTTCAGATACTAATATATATCTGTTTGCAATGGAGAAGGAATCTCATACCAACTGGCAACTTGTTTGTAATATTGTTAGAGTTCTGTGGAGGCAAAAGTTGGAGCCATTGCCTGTAACGAGCATAGTTTGTGTGAGTGCCAATTATCCAGCTTTCCTTTTCCCTCATTATCTAAAAAACAGGGAAATGGAGGCACTGAGGTTGCTGAGATCTGTATCTTCTGGTTTTCTTGCTGCAGCGGTGCAGAGAGTCTGTTCTGGCTCTTTAGGTATTCATTTCAGATGACTGAATCAGAGCAACTGGGACTTCGATGGTAATAAGAAAAATGAAAAAGAGTGAATATTTCCCAAACAAGTTTCCTAGTTGCTTCCTGCCTATTTAAAAACTTTTTTGTGTCAAGAGCTGTCAAGAGCTTCTCCATACTGGATGATGCCTTCTTCATATCAGTCTTGCCAGTTTAAAAGCACAAATCTAAGTGCCTCCACCAGTTAGAGAACTTTATCTGCTGAGTGTTGGTTCAGCCTATATTGGGTCTCAGTAACCCTCCAGTGATTAGCAGTGATTAGTGTCTCAGCTGGTGATGAACAGTAGTCTAGAAGACTTGCAAATTCAAGAACTTTGAAGCAGTCCATAGCAAAGGTACAGTCTTGAAGTCAGGAATCTGGGCTCCAAAGCTACCTCTGACCTAACTGGGTCACCATAAGCAAAAAAAGTCAATCTCTTTAAGTTTCCTTATCTATTTGAAAGGACGGTGCATGATTTCCCTTCATCCTCCCCTTCCCTATTCAGTTGATATAGTCACAGAAGGTCCAGAATATAATCAACCCCAAGGTGTATGAAGTATTTAAAATAACTCCTTAAAAAATCAAGTTGCTTGATGCCTTTATTTTTAAATTTTTTAGAATTCTTCATGCTCTTCTGCTTAGGTCAAGAGAAGAACAATTTGGCTGAGAAACAAAAACATCATGTGTTTGGGTCTTTAAATAGCTAAACAGCAAAAATTCAAGGACTTTAAAATGTATAGGCAGATGTGAAAAAGGTCTGTGGAGGTGGGATAGGGGGTGTTGTGTTTATTAGATCCAAGGAGGAATATAAGGAAATATAAACTGTTCCAGAAATTCTTAGTACAATTTCAAGACTGAATAGATTAAATCACACTAAGATTTTTTTTTAGTATACCTTGTATAAGATTCATTGAATTGAAGAATAATCTCCTATTGTGATACCTGGAAAAAAAAAGAAACAAACAAAAGTAACCTGAGACACTGTTTCTGGTCAACAGATATATTTTTCTTACTTGCAAAACAAGGAAGCTACCCCAAGACAGATATCTCCAAATACAAACTCAATTTTTTAAATAGGAATTTTTTAATATTAAAAAAGTCGCAAAATCAAAGGAAATTATTTTCTGATTTACTATACTAACAAGGTAATACTCAGGACATATTGTTTTTAAAAGATAGCAGTGATGTATGGTACAAAAATATAAAAGAAAGATACAGTGTATGGTGCCACCAAATAACTGCAGTGAAGGAATATCTATTTAAATAGAATGCAAGGTATAAGGAATTTTCCAAAAATGTGTTGATATTCAATTCAGGCATTTTTTAAAGTCATGTCTGACTCTTCATTGTAGAGGACCACAGACAGAGGGGAAACTCTGGGTGAGGTATAAGACCCCTCAACCCAGAGGGAACTTGCTAACAATGTCTGGTTCAGCTCCCCATCTCCCCTAAGGGCTCTCTGCCTTCCTGAGAAGTCAGGGGGCAGTGACAACCTGTGTTGTGATTGAAGCAGAGTGATACCAGGTGGCAAACTATGTACAATAGCAAGTTGTTTATGTGGTCTCACTGAAAGACTTACAATAAATGGACTCCATTTTTGCATCTTCCTCAGGAGTCCGGCTTTGTCACTTTCCCACTAGGAAGGTATATTTTAATCGCCCTGGCATGGGGGCTCTAGAAAGCATGATGTGTTTTGTCACCCCAACTTGGGGGGTCTAGAAAGCAGGACACAATACTTCATGACCCCATTTTGGGGTTTTCTTGGCAAAGATACTAGAGTGGCTAACTTTCTTCTCCTAGCTCATTTTATACATGAGGAAACTGAGGCATATAGGGTTAAGTGACTTGTCCAGGGTCACAAAACTAGGAAGTATCTGAAGCAAGATTTGAACACATAAAGATATCTTCCTGATTAGAAGTTCAGTGTTCTACCTACCAGGCCCACCTAACTTACTATTATATATATTGTGTGTATATATGCATGTATATAATATATTTTATGAATGTAATATATTAAATATATATTAGCTATATCATAAATAATACATATGTGTGCTAGATGGTAAAGTAAATGCTGGGCCTGGATCAAGAAGACTCGTCTTCCTGAATTGAAATCTAGCTTCAGATACTAGTTGTGTGTGACCCTGGACAAGTCACTTAATTCTGTTTACCTCAGGTTTCTCATCTGTAAATAAGCTGGAGAAGGAAATGGAAAACCACTCTAGTGTCTCTGCCAAGAAATCCCCAAATGGAATTGGTCAGACATGACCAAAACAAATGAACAACAAAACAATGAGCTGTTACTCTGCTGGTCTTCAGACTATCTCAGTAATAAGAAGATTCTCAGCACTATCCTTGCTCAGACGTAATGAATATTTTGGCCACAACAGCTCCCAAAGTCCATCCTTAAGTAAGTGTGAGCGATTTTGGTGTCGACCATTTCCAACACTAATAAAAATCACAAATCTTTGAAATGAGCAGTGTACAGAATATTTCATTGTATAAGGAAGATAAGAGACCCTTATTTGCATCTGCTCAGGAAGCCCTTCACATCCCTGTCTAGTTCAGCTTCCATTTGTAAACCTCCCATGAAGGAATCCTAACAACTTTATTTAAAATGAATAATATAATATAGATGGAAATAATAATCTAATCTTCCATAACTTTCCATAGTAAAAATATTAGTGAAAGAAAAACATTTCTATAAAAACATCCTCATTAAAGGAGATTAGAAATTCATTACTTTCTTTAACTAAATACTTTTGATGATTTCCCTTGAAGTTATTTAAACACATTTTAAATGGCTTTGTGATTTGCTTGCAAATGTTATAACTATTCTTTTTAACATTTACTCAAACTAGAGTAAATAGTTAATAGGCATTTAGAATGTCATGCCATGCAAAGAAAGCCAAAAATACTAACTTTTTAAGGAGCTCATATTCTATTGGAGTAGATGGCATTTAAATAATTACATGTGAACAAGATGTGTACAGAGTTGAAAGGTCACGTCAAAGAGAATGTACTTGTGAAAGGATGGGAGGTTATCTAAAGCCCCTCGAAGTTTTGTCTCTGGAAATATAAAGTAAAGGTAGAAGATAAAAATCAACTCTGCCATACTAAATCATTATTCTTTCAGAAAAATTGTAGATAGTTTTTTAGGCTAGATGCCTCCTAATTCCTAATGCAAGTTTAGGATCTGGAAAAATTATATCTATAAAACAGATTTCATAAAAATAAAAAAGGCTTTTACTAAATATAAATACTTAGCAAGGCTATTATTCACAGACAGGTACAATTTTTCAGGTCTCACAGGGGTCAGTTAGTTTGATAACATCAGTCCTTCAGGTTGACAGTCTGTCAAGTCCAAAATAGTAAACACCCTTCACAATATGGTTTTACATAGGACTCAGCAAAAAGCAGGTCTTTGTGCATTTAATTTATGCCCTTTCTGGGGCTCCATGAGTAAAGGCTACTCGAGTTTTAAATCACTTTAAATCACTAACACCTTATCAGTCAGACTCTTAGACATAGGCAGAACATGTAAGGCCTAAGATAAGAAAGAAAGGTAATTCCTAGAACCATGCAGCATTCTGCTTCCTTTCTTTCTATATATTAGATTTGAAACCATTCTTTTCAATTTCAATTCAACTAGCCCTTACTAAATGTCAACCATGTGCCAGTCACTGTGCTAGACTGTGAGAATACAAAGATTAAAAAATGAAAATTACTTGCCCTTAAGGATCTTTCATGATGAGGAAGGATTGAAGGAAGAAGGGGGGAAAGGGAAGGATGACATACAGATAGGTTTATGAAATATATACAAAATAATTTTTTGGAGGGAACACTAACTTGGATGAATCCAGAGATGTACTATTAGAGGCTGCTATTAAACTAAGATTTAGAGAGAGCTAGGGGTTCCATAAGATGGAAGTAAGGAAGAAAAGCTTTCTAAGTAAAGAAGACTACTATACAAAAGCATAGAAATGGGCAAAAGATTGTGGTATACATAGACCAATAGACCAGATTAACTGCTGCGTAGAAAACATGAAGGGGTGTGATACAAACTCAGTCTCAAAAAGTAGGTAAAACAAAATTGTGAAAGGTTTTAAATGTCAAACAGAGGAGCTTGCAATTTCTCCTAGAAACATTTATGTATTCACTGTAGGTAGGCTAGATGTCCCTTCTGATTCCTCCTCAGGTTCTGCAAAGTGGAAATAGAATTTCTAGCAATATATTGTTGAATTGGATTGAATTTTAGTTGGTGGTTTGAGAGTTTTCCTGGAATCAATCAAGGATGACTCAGCTTGAAGAAGACAGAGGAAATAACAGCATCTAAGGTAAACCTTGAAAGGGTAGGACACTACTCACCTCCTGATGGATGTTGGACTCAAGTTGTAGAATAAGGTATAATTTTATACATGATCAAGTTGGGAATTTTATTATTTAACTCAACATTTATTACAGGGGTTTTCTTTTTCTTCTTTTTTTTTAAAGTTCAGTGGGAATATGTGGGAGAAAAAGACAATAAAATCTTGCCAAACATATATTGAATGTGTGAGTTTTATTTTACCTTTTTTTTTTAACAAGAAAGAGGCAAAAGTAAATGTTAATTAATTTAGAATACAATTTAATTTAAAAAGAAAAAAGAAAGAAGTTGGATTTTTGATAGATGAAAATGAGGAAGGGACATTTCCATTCAAGGGAACCTAGTGAACAAAAGCAAAGAAATGGGATTGATATGAGGTACATAGAGTACTAAAAATAGTGATTGGTCCAGTCTGATTAGCTAAGGATAATCAAAAGGGAATAAAGTGATATTATCAGAAAGATCCAGGTATAGAAAGAAAAATAAAAGCTGAATTCTTAACTGATTTATGGAATTATTAATTGAATAAGGGAGGTAGAACCTTAAGGGGGCTTCTCTGGTTCATGTGGGGACAGACACTCCCAATTCTTTGAGTACTCACTGAGAATAGACCACAATGGCACCAGAGAATATTGCTTTAATCACACTTAAATAAGATTCAAGGAATACAGAAAATACTGGAATAAATGACATGAAGATTACAGAGTCAGACAGAGTGGAGATGGGAATGGGATGATGAAGGGAAGCAGGCAGCATGAGGAAGAGACTGGAGACAGGAGTAACACAAAGAGTCACCAATCAATGGATTGTATTTGGGAGTATTTGGCAGGCACTTACACATATGGAGATAGAAAGGTGCTCTATGAACAAGAGTCTGGGATCTCATTTTGATAGCCTTTTTTCCTCCTGGGGGAAAAATTTACATCTCTGCGCGTTGGAGTTAGTTCTAAAATATATTCACATTATGTCCAAGTTATCAGCAAAATTTTTATTCTGTTAGTCTTTGATATTTGGTGAAAGGAAAGAAGAAAGACTAATAAAGGAAAGATAATTTGAGAGGACAAGTAGAATTTGGGCGTGATTTTTTTAAGGATAGGAATGGCTAGTACATTTCCAAAATCCAGGAGGTAGGGATTAGTAGAAGGAAGTAGAAGAAGGTTTAAAAGGCAAGAGAGAAGAAATAATTGATACTACATCTCAGGGGAATGGGAAGAAAGCACAAATGTTTTTATTCTTAAAAGAAACATTTTCCCAGATAAGAAGTAAAGGTAAGATTGGGGGAGAGGGAGCAAGAAAGCTTCTTTAAAGAATTCAAAGGCTGTTTTTAAAGATTCCAGAAAAAAGGAACTATTTAGCATACTCCCTCTGAGGTCCAAAATATTTAATGAAAATAACAGAATAAGATTAGCAAAGTTGACCTCTATTACCATCCTTGGGGTCCAGGATGCTCAAGTCTGGGTCCAGATATAACAGACTGTTCAATTAAGAAGACTCCAATATTCAAGCCAAAAGTTAGAGCTGAATGACCCAACTCTCCTGACTAGAGGAAGAAGTCCACAAAAATAACATCACCTAGCATAGATCACTTGGTACAGTCTGTAATGGGTCTCCCATCTCGAGATGTAAGTAAGCTCCTATGCTAATTTCATCATAGCCCTTTTATGTAGCCCATACAGAAATTTTCAGAACAATGAGGAGAAATGCGCTTCTTCCCTTTTTGGTCTGGGAAGCCAAACAAAAGTATGCATATCTAAATCAATACATCTTACTGTAACTGAATAACAAGATATACAACAACATAATAGAGTAAAAAAAATTAGCCACATTCAGCAAATTAATATATTTTAAAAATTGAACATAGAAATTATCTATAAACAGTATTTTACATATCCATGTACATTTATACCAACATAAACTGAAGACAAGAAGCAGATGTTGCTCAATAATAGGGTTTGAGTTTGATTTTTGATGAGATCTATGATTTCATAGAGGATTTTGGTGAGGAAAATTTCTATTCCAATGCACAAAACAATTCTTCTACAACTTTAAGTTTCAGAGTATTGCCTAGGATATTGGGAAGTTGTTATTTATCCAAAGTTCAGCATCATGTATATATCAAAAGCAAGACGTGAACCCAGGTATTTCTGAATCTGAAGCCCTTTAGCTAACCACTCACCACCATAAGAAGCAGCAAGTGATCTTCCAATGCCTTTCTATGACCCTCTGAGCTAATATTAGTAAGTAACCATTTCTCTTAACAAGCTAAATATGTATTAAAATAGGAAATTTATGAAGGGGGGAAGAGAATTACAGTGGTAGGTGAAGGATCTCTCTTTATTTCTCATCCTAGATTTAAAACAATTCTGTTTTCTTCAATTTAACTCAACTAACATGTATTAAGCACAGTTTGTGAGTCAGCATATCAGAGAGTTGGATGCAAGAGGAAAAAAATATGCACTCTGTCCAAAGAGGTAGAGATCATAATTCTATTGGAAGGGGTTCCACCAGACATGTCTATTTCTAATCTAATGATATGACTTCATATTCCCAAGTTGGTTTCCAAATTTCAAAGCATTCTATGGTTTGTCATTCCTTTTTGAAGAGGAGCAACAATACCAATAGAGGCTATCTTGACTTGTGCATGAATTAGATTTAAGGGAGGCAGAGTTACACAGAGTTGCTGACCTCACTCTCTCTGCCAGAGCCATTGAGGTCCAGGGGCAAGGCAAAAGTCAGGCTGACTGGCGATGGCCCTGGGTAAAGTGGGTGACATTGCATCTTTGATGCCTGAAAGTTCCAAAGTTCTAAGTGCTCCACAGTAGCTGCTTCAGACACCTTCATGGCCATTGGAACAAATTGTTCTTGTCCTCACACCAGAGGTTCTGTCCTCCTGAACACTCCATCACTATATCTGCCATATGGAAGACGATTATCTGTGTTTGGCTTGATCCCAAAGAGGATCAAGAACTAGAGAAGAAGTAGGAGTAAAGGGTGGAAGCTGGAAAGAGGAGTATTCAAGTTTTCAACAAAATGACCTGCTTCAAGTCAATGTTAGGTATAGACACATTAAAGGTCTTCAAGCAAAGACTGAATGACAACTTGTTGGCTCTTTATCAGTCCTGGATTAGACTAGATGGCTTACAAAGTCACTTTCTTTTTTTTCTTTTTAAATTTATTTTTATTTTATTTTATTATTTTTATGTTAAACATATATCGAGAAATATGTTAAATCCCATATATATTTATATGTTTATACAATTATCATACTGCATAAGAAAAAAAGTGAAGCAAAATAAAATGCAAGCAAACAACAACAAAAAGAGTGAAAATGCTATGTTGGGAATCACACTCAGTTCCCACAGTACTCTTTCTGGGTGTAGATGATTCTCTTCATCACTGAACAATTGGACCTGCTTTGAATTATCTCATTGCTGAAGAGAACCACCTCTATCAGAATTGATCATCATACAGTCTTGTTGCTATGTATAGTGATCTCCTGGTTCTGTTCATTTCACTTAGCATCAGTTCATGTAAGTTTCTCCGAACCTCTCTGTCCAAAGTCACTTTCAACTCTTAATATGAAGCAATGTTTTTTACAGTTAAAGTCTTTACAAGAAAAAAATGAATTGTTCAACATTTGAGGCTTTTAATCACCCTTTTAATTTTAGAGGAATCATGACCCCAAAATAATATGATTAAGTGTAGGTGGAAAAAAATTTTAAAATGAAATAAAATAAAATTTTAAGACAAAAAAAAAAAGAGAGAGAGAGTAGGTAGAGCTATGAAAATAGCCAGACTTGTTCTAACTAGCATTTCAAGATCATAAACATGATAGCTATTCCAGCCCTCGCCATATGGTCAATATAACTTTCCTGAACATTAAAATCTAGCCAAGTAAATACTCAGAGAATTGGGACAGCATTAATTCTGATGATCACAGTATCCAACAAATTCATAGGCAAAAGTCTGGCACAAACACTGAAAGAGCCACTAGACTGAGGCTAATCCCAGTTTTTTCAGGGATTAGGATGAACCTAGTTTCTAGAGCTAGAATCCTTAAAGTGTACTCTCCCCTACGCTCACAAGCACTATAACCAAACAGCTCAGGAAAATTATCAAATATGTGGACTTGTTGGTATTGGGCTCCATAACCAGCTCAGGGCACTTAGCAAAGGACATGAAATATAGAAAAACTCTAGTTACAAGGAATTAATCTGGGCTCATTTCAAGGATAAAAGATTGCAGAAAGACATGAATAAAATTGCTACTCCCCCTTTTATAGACAGAGAAGGAGAAGAGTCAGGAAGAGTGGGAGGGTATTGGAGTTAATGTGAAATGACTCTTGAGAGATTGCTAAATTTTCAAGATGAGCATTTACATCTCACTAATTAGGGCATGATTAAATATTTTGCTGATTGTATATGACAGAGTTGTCAAACACTCAGGTAAAAGGTAGCCTGGGCCTTCTACACTCCTGAATGGGGCCTGAATCCAATTAAAATGTAATTAGGAATTATTTTTAAGTTACTAGGTGGTTTTTCTAAATCACTATATGGCTACAGGAATACTTATATATCTTTCAGTTGCCAATTTCGATTTGAGTTTGGAACCATTAACCTACACTTAAAGTGATAAAAAAAATTATTATTATTAAAATAAATTTAAAAATGTGTCCTCTACCCACTTCTATCCTTCCAAAGAGCCAATTTAATATTTACCAGCAAGTCTCTAGATCATCTGTTTCCCTTAAAGTTCAAGTGGTGGAAAAGGAAGGGAAATAACTTGCCAACCAGTTTTATGTGCAATGATTTTTTTTATTGCATTATGTCATGGAAATGCTTATTCTGTTCCATAAACTAATATTTTTTTTAAAAAAAGGAGAAAATCCTGGAAACCAGAAAGGAAAAGCTGGGGGCCTATTTGTCTTCTCTCACTTCCTCCACAACATTTCTATTTGGTGAAAGATGATTAAAATGAAATCAAGGAAGAAATGTAAAACCCATCGTTTCCTGGTTCCAATCTATCTTCATAAACTGTTCTCACAATAAACTGGGAAAACATTTTTACAGTCAAAGGTTCTGATAAAGGTCTCATTTCCAAAATATATAGAGAACTGACTCTAATTTATAAGAAATCAAGCCATTCTCCAATTGATAAATGGTCAAAGGATATGAACAGACAATTCTCAGATGAAGAAATTAAAACTATTTATAGCTATATGAAAATATGCTCCAAATCATTATTAATCAGAGAAATGCAAATTAAGACAACTCTGAGATACCACTACACACCTGTCAGATTGGCTAGAATGACAGGGAAAGACAATGGGGAATGTTGGAGGGGATGTGGGAAAACAGGGACACTGATACATTGTTGGTGGAATTGTGAACACATCCAGCCATTCTGGAGAGCAATTTGGAACTATGCTCTAAAAGTTATCAAGTTGTGCATACCCTTTGATCCAGCAGTGTTTCTACTGGGCTTATACCCCAAAGAGATACTAAAGAAAGGAAAGGGACCTGTATGTGCCAAAATGTTTGTGGCAGCCCTGTTTGTAGTGGCTAGAAGCTGGAAAATGAATAGATGCCCATCAATTGGAGAATGGTTGAGTAAATTGTGGTATATGAACGTTATGGAATATTATTGTTCTGTAAGAAATGACCAGCAGGATGAATATAGAGAGGACTGGTGAGACTTACATGAACTGATGCTAAGTGAAATGAGCAGAACCAGGAGATCATTATATACCTCAAAAACAATACTGTTTGAGGATATATTCTGATGGAAGTGGATCTCTTCAATAAAGAGGCTAATTCAGTTTCAATTGATCAAGGATGGACAGAAGCAGCTACACCCAAAGAAAGAACACGGGGAAATGAATATAAACTGCTTGCATTTTTGTTTTTCTTCCCGGGTTATTTGTACCTTCTGAATCCAATTCTCCCTGTGCACCAAGAAAACTGTTCGGTTCTGCACACATATATTGTATCTAGGATATACTGTAACCTATTTAACATGTAAAGGATTGCTTGCC
This sequence comes from Antechinus stuartii, assembly GCA_016696395.1. Classification (NCBI taxonomy): domain Eukaryota; kingdom Metazoa; phylum Chordata; class Mammalia; order Dasyuromorphia; family Dasyuridae; genus Antechinus; species Antechinus stuartii. The sequence goes on along the minus strand of MU174338.1, from coordinate 1,750,315 downwards.
ATCTGGGGAAAAGGGTGGAGGGGAGGAGGGGAAAAATCGGAACTGAAGTGAGCGCAAGGGATAATGCTGTAAAAAATTACCCTGGCATGGGTTCTGTTAATAAAAAGTTTTTTAAAAAATAAAATAAAATAAACTGTTCTCTCTCTACTCATTTCTATGTACTCCACATTTCAGCCAAATTGGCCTACTCCATTACATTTTCTGTTTCCATGTATTTTCAAAGACTGGAATGTAATCTCTTCTCACCTCTACCTCTTGGAGACATTAGTTTTCTTCAAAATTCATCTCAAATGGCACTTCTATAGGATACCTTTCCTACTTCCCCCCATTATTAGTGATCCTCCTGAAAATCACATTTTAATTTATTTATGCTATCTATATTTTGTATTTACTTACCTGAGTAAATATTGGTTCTCCATTTTCCCATTCCCCACATCCCTAGAATGTATATTCCATTAGGCCTGGTCTATTTTCTCTTTCTTTCCCCAATGTCTTACACAGTGCTTTGCACGTATTAAGTTTTTCATATATGTTTGTTGAACTGAACTAAATTGAGTTTCTATAAAAAGGGTAGCCTTGAGGGAAAAGGGAGGGAAAGATTAGCAGGAAGAATTGATTTATGCTCGCACAGGCATCCCGGGTTTCTCTTAGCATCAGCTGCCTAGTGGAACCATCTTCATTCCATTCCATTCCATTCTCCATTAAGGACCAGTCATGGGCTCAGGAGATCATGTTTCGATCTGTTGTTCTTATTAAAGTGACTTTGGAGACCATATACTGGATCAATTCAGAGCACTCACTGCTCAGGCTTCATTTTTCTCATCTTTAAGACTGATTGTACTAGACCATCTTTAAAGTCCCTTCTCTAAATCCTATGATACCTAGCTCTCATCTAATCACATAATACTAATTAATACCCATTTGTGCAGAATTCTCAAACCCTGTTTGTTCATGGATTAGAGATGCATAGTTTCATTTTGTTATGTCTGACTCTTCGGTATCCTAGATACTAGAATGGCTTGCCATTTCCTTCTCTAGGTCATTTTTATAGATGAGGAAACTGAGGCAAACAGGGCTCAGTGACTTGTCCAGGGTCACGTAGCTAATAAATGTCTGAAGTCAGATTTGAACTCATGAAAAGGAGTATTTCAGATTTTAAGCCCAAGGCTCTATCCACTGTACCACTAACATTCAAAACCATTCCTTTCTTTCTGTTCACTAGAAAGGCCAGCTCCCTATTTCTTCCCCATGAGATTGTGAATTCCTTGAGGACAGAACTTTTGTCGTTTACTTTTTTTGTATCCCTAATATGTACAGTGCCTGGTACATAACAGTGTTTAATAAATGTTTGCTGACTGAATTCAGGCCCTGATCATCTTTCCCAAAAATATAATAATTTCCTAATTGGTTTTCTTGCTTCTATCTCCAATCATACAATAATCTTCTAAATTATAGTTCTGATGGGTTCTGCTTTGTTTTTTTATTCAAAAACTTTCATTGGCTCCTTATTACCTCTAAGGAAAAATACAGATTTCTCAGGTGGACACTTCAGGTCCTACAGTTTTATTACAATCTACCTCTCCAGCTTTATTTATTTATCTCCTTTACTCAATCAAACTAGACAAGTTCCCTAAATTTGACATCCCATTTCCCACCTCTGGGCATTCAATCCTGATTTTAACAATCTGCTAAAACATAGTTCTTCCTCAGCCTCACCACTGGCAATCCTTAGCTACCTTCCTTCCCAGTTAAACTGAGGTACCAGTTCCTCTGTGAAACTTCTACTGGTTCCCTCCCTATAGAAACAGGAGTGATTTTGCTTTTCTGAATGTGGATTGACTCATAACATCAGAGTAAAAAAACTCTAAAGAAGAAATAAAACTTTTGTTTTTCACATTTTAAACCTGAACTCAGTACTTCAATGAAGTTACACACCAGCCTGTCTCCTTCCAGGGGATGCTGGTGCCTTGCTGGGATGACATAGAAACTGCAGTTTATTCCCAGTGACTAGAGGCTATTCTATATATTCCATATATATAAAATGGAATAGAATGGAATATATATATTCTATATATATAATGGAAAATTGAGCTTCAAGGTAGGATAGACTTTTCTTGAAATACTTCTCTTCTGTGTTCTATAAGAATTGGGGGCAGGGATCTGCCCACTCTGTCAGTGAAGGACTTCCTCTCCCTCTGACTTTCATTAAGCAATATCAGCTTGCATCAATAGTAGCACACAGCCCAGGGAACTAATGTCTATCTCCCTGACTAAATCTTAAGTGTTTGATTCTCTTCTTCAGTTATTTTCTTTCCCTCCCTGAACACAGATCAGCACCTAAAATTCCCCCAAAATGAGCATTTCCAGCTATGGTTGTAGCTTTGTGTATTGAGAGTTCCTAAGTTCTGCATATGAACCTCAGCTGATCAAAATGAAGAGGATTTTATTAACAGCATATTTCTCAAGGTAAAAAATGATTGCCACTTTGGAATTATGCTATAAATGAAGTTTTAAAGCAAGCCACACCTGGATAGTCAGGAAATTTGGACTTTGAAAATTGTTCATAGAGTACAAATTCAAGGTAATAGGCAATAAAATGCAAAATATCTTCCCCAGGAGCCCCACAAAATTGTTTTTACTTTCTAGGGAGAGCATAATGAGCCATTTGAGATGATTATAGTTTGTGTATTTTTTTTTAATGTACTAAGTTCTTTGTTCCTTATTCACTTTGTGTGGAGGAGAAAAAAAAAAAAACTCTGATTCCCATTTGGACATCAAGTACCTTTTCTAAAAGGGATCTTGTTAAATTTTGGGCCATGGGTCATTCCTAAACTTATTTTTAAAGACTTCCCTGGAATTATTCCCAAAGTAAGAGTAGAACATAGAGAAAGAAACCCAGTCCCACTCTAGAAAGTCACAATCTGCTCCCAAGACTTAATCTGGTTATATCTAAACTGGAACAAGGCTTCTTGGGCCTTGGAGGTACATAGACATGTTAAATACAAAGTAGTTTCTGAGGAAGGAGAACATTAGTGTTAACTGAATTCGGGATAACGAAAGTTGTTTTGTCTACAAGATTAAAAAGACAAAGAAACAAAAGAAAATTGTAAACAACTTTTGAAAACTAACATATAACCTCTAGGGAGCAGTCCTTTGCAAGATCTATATAGTCTGAGTCATTTATAGTCAAAATAGCCAGTTTTCATCCCCACTGCTCCCAGCTGGTGCTACCAGTCAAGGGTGTGACCTGCAGTCCTTAGGACAACCCCAATAGGCAGTCTGGGGCATCGTTCTCCACATGGATCCCAGGGAATTTTTGTCCATGTCCTGTGGACTGAATGAAATGTGACACTATAGGAGGTCTTTATCGTTCCTATTCACAAATTCACGTTATTCACAGAAGACAGAAGCAGACAGAGCTCTTAGGTCACATCCTTTGGCAAAGCAAATGCTTATTACTCACTGAAGCAAGGTGTAATGAAAAGGATACTGTATTTAGAGTAGCAGAAACAGTATTTAAATCCCAGCTCTGTTACTTATTATCTTGGTGGCCTTAAGTAGTGATTTACTTAGAGCTTAGTTTCTCATTTATAAATGAAGAGCTTGGACTAGATAACCTCTATTTGCATACAACTCAAGATCAATGATCCTATAATGATAGATTACCTCTAAAGTCTCTTCATATCTATTAATTCTACATCTATGATCCACCCCACTGGAGAATTCATGATCTCTTCATCTACAGGATACAGTACTCCCTGGATTATATCACTAGTGATACAGTGCCAGAGCATGGACTCAGCTCACAAGAATCATGATGATTATGACACGGGGATTTTTAAATTTTCTTTTATTATTGGGGATTCAGTACCATTCCTCCTGAAAATTTTGGTTAACAAAAAGTCTGTTTTAAGATTAACCTCATTTGACCAAAATCTTTCCCATGGGATGTAGAAATTCACTTATAACATTAAACATTCCTTACATAAGAAGCCAGAGGAAGAATCTCAATTGCTCCTGACTCTTTGGCAACATGTAAATCCTCCTCCTCAAACAGATTATTTGTGAATACTCTAAATGTAACTTAATCTATATAATCTTACTCCATTTGCTATTAGAGTTGTTTTCACTGAATTTGTTCTCTTAATGGATTATGAGATTATGACTCCATTTAACTAAGTTTGTACAACTTTTATGACATTGAAGGAAATATAGAATTGTGGATCTACCTTTTCTTCAACTTTTATGGCTTAAGAGAAATGGACAAAATTGCAACATGTCAAGAATTCTTTCTCTATCACTCTGACACTAATTTTGCCTATAAGAAGCCTGTCAAAATCCCTGTTGTTTGGATTTTCTCTGAAGCCTGAACTTATTTTTGAAGATATTAATAAGACCTAGGTTTTTACCTCTATTTTTTTGTATATTGTGGTAAATATATATATATATGTGTGTGTGTGTGTGTGTGTGTATGTGTGTGTGTGTGTGTGTATAATATAAGAAATCAAGCTATTCTCCAATTGATAAATGGTCAAAGGATATGAACAGACAATTCTCAGATGAAGAAATTAAAACTATTTATAGCCATATGAAAATATGCTCCAAATCATTATTAATCAGAGAAATGCAAATTAAGACAACTCTGAGATACCACTACACACCTGTCAGACTGGCTAGAAAGACAGGGAAAGATAATGCAGAATATTGGAGGGCATGTGGGAAAACAGGGACACTAATACATTGTTGGTGGAATTGTGAATACATCCAGCCATTCTGGAGAGCAATTTGGAACTATGCTCAAAAAGTTATCAAACTGTGTATACCCTTTGACCCAGCAGTGTTTCTACTGGGCTTATATCCCAAAGAAATACTAAAGAAGGGAAAGGGATCTATGTGTGCACGAATGTTTGTGGCAGCCCTCTTTGTAGTGGCCAGAAACTGGAAACTGAGTAGATGCCCATCAATTGGATGGAGAATGGTTGGGTAAATTGTGGTATATGAATGTTATGGAATATTATTGTTCTGTAAGAAATGGCCAACAGGATGATTTCAGAAAGGCCTGGAGAGACTTACATGAACTGATGCTGAGTGAAATGATCAGGGCCAGAAGATCATTATATATTTTAACAACAATACTATATGATGATCAATTCTTATGGATCTGGCCATCCTCAGCAATGAGATGAACCAAATCAGTTCCAATGGAGCAGTAATGAATTGCACCAGCTACGCCCAACAAAAGAACTCTGGGAGATGACTAAGAACCATTGCATTGAATTCCCAATCCCTATATTTTTGCCTGCCTGCATTTTGGATTTCCTTCACAGGTTAATTTGTACAATATTTCAGAGTCCGATTCTTTTTGTACACAAAATAACAATTTGGTCATGTATACTTATTGTGTATCTAATTTATACTTTAATATATTTAACATCTACTGGTCATCTTGCCATCTAGGGAAGGGGGTGGGGGGAAGGAGGGGGAAAATTGGAACAAAAGGTTCGGCAATTGTCAATGCTGTAAAATTACCCATACATATAACATGTAAATAAAAAGCTATTTTTAATATATATGTATATATATATATAAATATATATATGTGGCAGTAATTGTCTACTATATGAACTCAGAAAAATATTAGCATTACTATTTTGCTTTAAGTTTTACACAGTGCCTTGCTTCCTAAGTAAATTAGTAATTACTAATATTATCTTATGGAGGATGGAATCAAGATAGCAGAGTTGTAGAAAGCCACAGAAGTTTCCCTTCCACAAACTCCTATAAATAGTTCTAGAAAATGTACTAGGTCAAATTCTGAAGAAGAAATAAAGAAAAAGTCACAGTGAGCTTTCTATTCAGCTCCAGATAGGAAGAAAGAAAGAGAGGATTACAAACATTGGGGCTAGGTTGGGCCAGAAGTTCACCATCTAAGAAGCATTCCAGCACCCAGGAAGAGGCTGTACACCTAGAGATGAGAATGCCTTAGATGCAGACCAGGCATCCTTCATAATAGGGACAGGTGCAAACTGACAGATGTGCCACCCATTATTCAAATTCTATGTCACAAATCCAAGATAAAATGAGAAAGGAATCTTCACTCTGTGGTGGGAAAAAAAAGAAACTATAGAAACCAGCAGCAACAACAGTGTGGTTCAAACACCAAACCAGAGCAAGTTCTCACTTTCAGCACCTACTCCAGCCTGCAAGGGAACAAGATCTCACACTAAAAGGGCTTCCTACATTCTGCTTCCCTGAGTGAACACAGCTCTTCAGCTAGCTGATAATTGTAGAGTCCAATAATAACATCCTCTTGCATTGACCCAAACCAAGGTTAGGAACTTGCAGGACTCAGATTGACCCAGGAGAGGCAGAGATGCATCAATCAGTCTTTGTCCTGGATCAGACTATTTGGGGAGTATGGAAAGTTTATGGTCCCCATGATCCTGAAATAACACAACACTCAATTCCTTAAGATTGCAGCAACAATCAGCCCAGACCTTCCCTAAAGAAATGTGGTAGATTCCAGAATTAATACCAACTCCGAAGTCAGGAAATATGATGGAAGAATGTAAGGGAGGAAAAAAGAATTCCATTATAATAAGGGATGTTTAAGACACAAACTCAAAAGAAAATGACTCCTGAACAGTTATACAATGTATTGAGAGTGGGGAAGAGAACACAGCTTGGATACAAACTCAACTAGAATTCCTGTTAAGAGATGAAGCAAGATTATTTAAGCTAAAAAAAGTTTGTAAAATGTAATGAGAGCATTTGAGGGAAAAAAAGGGAACAGAAATGAGAACTAATGAAGAAAGAATTAGAAAGAAAATTAAGTTTGGCACAAGGGATATAAAACCTTATCCAAGCAGCAGACTCCCTGAAAATTAGAATGATCCAAATAAAAGCCAATGATGACACGAGGCAATATTAAATAAATATTAAAACAAAGTCAAAACATTAAAAAGTAGAAGAAATTATAAGCTACTTCACAGAAAAAAAAACTAACCTCAAAAACAGATTAAAAATCAGTCATTGGATTATCTGAGCACTATGACCAAATAATAATAATGAAAATAATAATAACAAGAATGTAGGCATTACATTTCAGGAAATCTCAAAAGAAAACTAGCCTATTTTCCAACTGACAAATAGTCAAAGAATACGAACAAACAATTTTCAGATAAAGAAACTAAAGCCATTTCTAGTCATATGAAAAAATGTTCTAAATCAATACTAATTAGAGAAATGGAAATTAAGACAATTCTAAGGTACCACTTCACACCTCTCAGATTAGCTATGATGGTAGGAAAACATAATGATAAATGTTGGAAGAAATGTGAGGAATCTGGAACATTAATGCATTGTTGGTGGAGTTGTGAAATGAGCCAATCATTCTGGAGAACAATTTGGAACTATGTCAAAAGATATAAAACTGTGCATACCCTTTGATCCAGCAGTCTCTACTGGGGCTGTATCCCCAAAGAGATCATAAAAGAGGGAAAGGACCCACGTTAGTGGATTTATAATGCTATTTCAAAAAGAAATAAAGAAAACTGGACAGATCTCTTGGAACCAGAGAGTAAAGTAGAAATAGAAAGAATTCATTGATATCATAACCAAAATCCAAAGTTTCCAAGTCAAAAAAAAAAAAAAAAAGAAAGAAAGAAAGAAACTAGTACAAGCCACCAAAAAGGGGGAAAAAATCACTATTAAAGAGTTACAGTCAGAATTACACATTACTTAGCTACCATAATTATAAAGAAGAGAACTTACAATATATTATTCCAAAAAGCAAAGAGTATGTGTATATAGGCAACATTAATTTACCCAAAACAACTAAGTCAAGTGATACAGAGAGGATGAAAAGATCAGAACTAGAGAAATTTTTGAAATTCAAATATAAAAATGAAGATAATCATAGAAGGGTAAACCTGAATAAACAATGATAAAATTCTTAAAAAAAAAAAAAAAAAGAATAAACTGTTTAACTCAAATATGGGAATGATACATGTATTCCCTTTGATCTCTATCATCATGAGTGTTCATAGAATGGGTTCAATGACAGAAGACTTGGAGTATGTCTGTTATGTCTTAATGATCTTGTGTCTTGAAGAAAAAAGGAGAAAGAAAGGGAAATGGAATATGTGGAAAGAAGAGAGATCACATAGAGAACACAAATAGACAACCATTCAAATAAGGAGGAAAGAATAATAAGACTAATTGACCTTTTAACCTCATTCTCATCTGAACAGTTCAAAGGAATGAAGAATACAATTACAAAAAAAAAATTTTTAAAGAAAATTTGGGAGCTTTGATTCCCAATGACTAACCATTCTGGGATTTATAATAAAGCAGCCTGCCCCTCTCCTGAAAAAGGGGGGATGTATCAGACTATAGGTTAAAACATATTTTTTAGACATAGCCAATGAGAAATTGTGTTTTGCTTGACTATATGTGTTTATAACAGAGGGTTTGTTTTTCTTGCTTTCCCATTTGGAAGGAGGAAGGGAGAGTGAAAAGGTTAATCTTTAATTGAAAATAAAATATAATTTTTAATCACAACACTAGGAGATTATGTCATAAACATGAACTCCTCTCTTCATATTATATTTTATGTAGATATATAATCTACATTGATTTTATAATAATATAATAAAGTTATAATTCCCAAGGAGGAAGGGATTATTTCATTCTCACAACAATAAGATAGGTAATAGTACTATCTCCATTTTACAGATGAAGAAACTAAGGCAAACATTATTTGAAATGATTCTTACCTAAAAACTATTGCTTCATAGGGAGGGGACTATAAACCATTCTCCATCTTTAATAGCATCTTTATGTTTCTTTAAGTGTTACAAATAAATGTAATGAAATGAGTTTTGTTATTTGGTACAAAAAAAAAAAAAAAGACCCAAGTTCATATCTTAATCCTGTCACTTATTAGTTGCTCACTGTTGACCACAGTCAAGTCACTTGTTTTCAAGTTTCTTACCTATAAAATTCTTACCTATAAAAAATACCTCACAGGTCAAATAACTTAACGTGTGTAAAGCACTTTGTAAACCTTTAGAGTACTTTATAAATGACAACTAATGTTATAAAATTGCTGTTCTTTTCCTCTCAGGTACTTGGAGAACTGATAAGTACACGCAAGAATCTTTTTAGTATCCCTAAGAATGTCTCCCAGGTAATTAGGCTGCATTATTTAAATCACCCCAGGCTGCTGCTAATCTCACCTAAAGTAGAGGAAGTAGAAAAAAGTTTTCTAACATAATCTCTGAAGGGAAGAAAAGAATCCTGATCTATCAGACAGGCAGGAATTAGGTTTAGAGCAATACTTCATACCATATATTAAGATAAACTCCAATTGGATATGTGATCCAGATATTAAGGTTCATATAATGAACAAACAAATTAGAGGAACAAGGATGAAGTTACCCTTCAAATTTGTAAATAAGAGAAGAGTTCATGCCTAAACAAGTAGGTTCACACAAGATAAAATCTTTTTGATCATAAGATTAAAAAGCTTTTGCATAAACAAATCTAATATTGTAAAAATTAGAAAAAATAGTTACTTCAGAAAAAAAAAAACCTTTGCATCAGATTTCTGTTAAAGTTATTACATATAAAATACTTGATTCAAATTTATAAGCCCGAGTCATTCCATAATAGATAAATGATCAAAGGATATTAATAGACAGTTTTCAAAGGAAGGGGACCAACCAAAAACCACATAAAATACTTATTTATTTATTTATGGATAAAAATGCAACATCAAAACAATTTTAAGGTTCTGACATCTATCAGAATAGTAGAGATGACAGAAAAGGAAAATAACAAATGCTGGAGAAACTATGGGAAAACAAACACACTATAAGAGGAGCTAGGAATTGCTCTACCCATTCTGGAAAGTAATTTGGAACTATGCTTAAAATGTTACTAATCCTTTCATATCCTTTTACCAACTTATACTACTACTAAGTCCATATCCCCCAAAAAATAAAAGAAAAAGAAAAATGTTCTATATATACAAAAATATTGTAATGCCAGAGAAACTGAGGCAGGAGAGAGATTAGAGAGTTTTTAATATTTTATTAATGGGAGAGTATAATTGACTGGACAGGACTCTCATCTCAAATTATCCAGTCAGACAGAGATAAAGATATACTGGGACCAAGGAATCCATGTTGGTCCCAGGGCTGGAGGAAACTGTCATCCCAAAGCATCCAGCATCTAGCATCCAGCCGCCAGCCTTCAGCAATGAATGGAGGAATCCCAACTTCTTAAATACCTTTTCTCTAAACAAAGGAAGGGGTAAGAAGCTCGGGAAAACTTCTGTCAGGATAGGGGAAGTCATAAATTCTAAAAACCCAGAGACAGGATGTCTGAATACACAGAAATAAAGATATCAGTGAGGTATCTTGGAATATTTTAGAGGGATATTATAAATTCTTGAGGACAGAAAAGAGTCAAGAGGTCTACTCTCTTGTTTATCTTGCTAACAATTTATAACCTTAGAGCAAATGGTCCTCAGTCTTAATGGACCAGAGGGAGGTTTACAGTTTAGGGGATTGAGACAGAACAGTTAAAGAAACTGAGACAAGGGAAACTAGTACAGGGAAAATGAGTCAGGACAGTTAAAGAAAACTGTGGCATAACAATATTAATGTTAACTCTTTCAGTGACAGCCAAAAATTAGAAACTAAGGGGTTTCTTCATTGTGAAGTGGTTTAATACATTGTGCAATGGAATATTTTTGTGTCTTAAGAAATAATGAAATGGACATTTTTTGCAGTACCTGGGAGGATCCTTTATAAACTAATACAGAGCAAAATGAGGAGAAGTGGGAGATTTTATATAATAATAACAATATCACAAGGAAAAATAACTTAGAAAGACTTTAAAACTCTGATCAATGCAATTATAAACTCCCAGTCCAAAAGAATGTGTGTAAAACACATCATTCATCTCCTGAGAGAGACATGCTAAACTTAAACACATGCATTTTAATACATGACCAGTATATTTATTTTGCCAGACTAGGTAGCTATATGTTGAAAGCTTTATTTATAGGGAGTTTTAATTTGCTCAATGAAAGTGGGAGTGGGTGTGGGGGAAATTAGTGGGAGGGACAGAGTTTTTTTTTTAATGTTTAAGAAAAGAAAAAATGGTTCCCATGCCAACCTCATACACTATTGCATAATAACTACATTAGAGAGTTATAAAATAAAATACTGTGTGAGATTTAAAGAAATTTGTTAGGAACAGTTGGGACCGAAGATTGGCCTTTAAAGGATGGTGAAGATTTTCAGATTTATGGATAACACAAGAATGTGTGATCAAAGGGACAAAGAAAATCACAAAAAGTAAACTGAATGATTTTTATTACAATTGTCTAAAAAGTTTTTGCACAAACAAAATAAATGAAGTTAAAATTAGAAGGGAAATTGTTAACTGGGGGGAAAACTTGGAAGAATATTTCTCTGATAAAGGTTTCATATCCAGATATAAAGGGAACTGATTCAAATTTTTAAGAAGAGCTCTTCCCTAATTTAAAGAGGGTTAAAGGATATGAACAGGCAGTTTTCAAAGGAAGAAATATGAGCCTTAATTATAATGAAAAAATTTCTCCAAATCACTAATAATTAGAGAAATGAAAATTTTTTAAAATCTGAAGTTCTATTTCATACTAATCAGATTGTCAAAAATGTCCATAAAAAAGGAGAAATGACAAATGTTGGATGAGCTATGGTAAAAAGAAGCACATAAAATACAGTTTTTAGGATTAAGAATTGGCCCATTTTAGAAAGTAATTTGGAATTGTACCCACAAAGTTACTAAATTGTGCTTACTATTTGATACAGAGATTCCATTAGGTTTATATGCTAAAGAAATCAAAGAAAGAAGAAAATACCCATATACAAATATATTTACAGCATTTCTTTTTGATGTGGCAACAAACTGGAAACTAACAAAGTGCCTATTATTTGGGAAATGACTAAGCAAATTATTATATGTTAATATATAGAATTTCATTGTGCTAAAAGTAATATCAAAAGATAAAGCAAAAATACTTGGGAAAACATATAAACTGATGCAGAATGAAGTAAGCAGAACCAGGGGAATAATTCTGTAATAACAATAACATTATAAAGGAACAACTTTGTGGAAATAAAAAAATCGCTAATTTCATAATCAGTTCCCAAGAATCAACATAGATCATTGTATTTTCACAATGTTGTTATAGTATAAATTATTGGAGTTATAATTGTGTATTGGAATTATGTGACATATAATATTATGAAGAAACAAAATATCAAGAATCTTAAGGGAAATAATGGGGGAAAAATGAGGAAAAGGGGGGATTTAATACTAGATAGAAAACTATACTACAAAGTGATAATCATCAAAATAATTTGATGTGTGAGCCACTTCACCACCTAGCTTCTATCCCAGTTCAAAAGAATTATGAGGTCCTCCAGATGTTTCTGTTTGTGTATATGAACCAACATCATGTTGTCCTATGAAGCCCTGGCATGTGGGATGGCAAACCCCAATTCAAAAATACTCAGAGGTATCTTAAAATGAAGAACAGAAGCTTTATTAGGATCTTAAGAGAAAGGACAGTCCTCTCACTGGAGTCCCAAAGAAGGAGGGTTGGTCTCACAAAGGCTGCGAAATAATTTAAATGGTCAGTGAGAGAGAAAAAAAATTACAGCAACTATTTGCCCACCTACTCCTGTTAATCTTCCTAAAATCATTGGCAAACGCAACCTTTATTCCTTTATTTGTCTCTGGAATATAGATGGGCTTTTGTGGCACAAAGGTCTTAGTTATGCAAGACTTGTTCCAAAAGAAAGAATCTGTTCTGCTTCTAAGGTTAATAATCAATTAAAATAGTTTAGGGAGACTTGATTTTACCTCAGGCTTTTCTCAATCAACAAATAGAGATTAGCCCGTTTGTAGACTTCTGGAATTTCTAGGAGCCATCAAATAGATTCTTCTCTAAGCAGTTAAATAAAGGAGGTTATCTCAGATATTTCTGCTAGAAGAACAAGTCTTTGCTTTCCTTCCCAGAGCCTTAATGACTAACAGACTCTGCTGAGTCTTGAATTTCCCACAGTTATTATTCTGAGAAGTCCTCAGTTTCCCATTTCACTTACCCTCGAACATTATAGAGCCTCTTAGATGAGTTCTATAAGCACCCAGAAGAGTGTGACCCAATCAACAGGAAATACCAAGTAGATGAAGAATGCCTTTTGCTCAGATTATGTCTTTCAGTGAAGAATGATCAATATTCACTCCATTACAGGATTCATTATTCTCATTAATCAGGATCCATCTGTAATGCATCTGTATATTTATCTTGGACAAATGTCCAGAGGATTATCTTTTCCTTTGATTGCCACAAGGATGAGACCTGACATTTACTGGGAGCAGGATCCTCATCCTGTCTGCACCTCTAATCAAATTGTGCTCTAGGCCAATGGATTCAAACTCGACTAGAAATAGGGGCTTCTAAACCTAACAAGGAATCCTGCAAGCTGCATTTTTGACTTAGAAAACTACATATTTACATTATCTATGTTCTATTATAGTTTTATTTATTTTGTTAAATATTTCCCAAATACATTTTTTTATCTGATTTGACTAGTGCTCAGGAATGTCCCCACACATAAGGCCTCTGTTCTAGGGCTACTGCTTTCGCCCACTCTGACCCCAACTCTCTCTTGCCCCAAATGAAAGAATTTCTAGTTAGGACTCTATAGAGGCAATAAAAGAACAGGACTGAATTAGATGATTTTTTTGGGTCCTTTCCATTTCTTTAATTTTGAGATGTGCTGGAGGGTGAGAGCAAAAAAGATCAGGTTTAGAATGAGTGAGTGAAAAGAAATGTTCCTAATCTGGGAAGAGATATAACTTTCAAGTGATGGGGTCTAAGGGGTGATTCAGCTTATATGTGTACCTTTAGTAGGACTACAGAAAGAGTTATTGGAATTGAGGATAATAAATTCTGGGGTCAGTGTTAGTGTGGTCATTCATAGGAATATTGAAGCACTAGATGGTAATAATGTACTAGTGATGAAGAAAACCAAAATAGATCTAAAGTCATTGACAAAGTTAATTAGCAAACTTGGTGGGAAAGGAATGATATAAACATTGTATTGGTTATTGATGAATGAAGTTAGGGGACAGGTGTGAAAGTGGCAGTGTAGAATGAGAATTAAGTCAAACTCTCCTGCCCTTTACTTGCCCCATGCCTGACATCCCACCATGATTATTGCATCTATATTCATTCAGTGAAAATGAAAATAATATTATGGAAAGAATGAATACCTCTGACTGCGAATGACCCATTAAAACTTTAGCTCAGGTTCTCTCTTTAGAAAGGCTTTACCTAATTAGTTAGAGAGGGAGAGTTTCAAAAGGTAAATCTGATAGAAGAGAATAGAGGGTTAGAGGAGGTAGAACAGAGTACCTGCCGAGAGCAGAAGTTGGGGTGAGGCAATTAGTAGCAACTACCAAAGGTTACTAGGCATCTGAAGAAAATCTATTTAAAAGGAGTAATGGATCTGAAAGGAAGAAGAATTGCCAATCTTGGCCATATGAACAATTTTATCAAGGGCCAGCCCAGCTCTCTATGAGTCTCTTACTTCATTGTCAGAAATGTACTATTGTAGCCCAAAGTCTCTTTGTGATTCTAAAAGAATGTGGCTGAGCTTGTAAGTAGAAGTAAAATCATGAGATTTTTTTTTAAAGCAGAAGGGCCTTAGAAGGGCCTTTTTTTCTCTTCCTCACTCAGAGACATCTTCTTTATTTCTTGAAAATGGTAAATGATTTTCTAGTCATTTTCTAGGATCCAGTGATACTTCCCAACATACTGAATAGCAAGTAGCCAGGAAGAATTAGATTCAGTTCCTTTTTCTAGCACATAATGGTTTCATGGCCCTTGGCAAATCACTTAACAACTAAGATAAGAAACATTTCAGAGGGTCATGAATTTGGATGGAGGAAAATTAGCTCTTTATTTTCACTAACCTCTAATTGAAAATAAACATTTTTATCCAGTATGAAGGGGGGCAACAAATAAGGTAAGGCTCTACCAGACTGCCAAAGGGGCCCAAGACACACAAAAAGATTATGAACCTTTGCTCTGAGATCATTAATTGCAGAGAAGGTGCTGACTAAATAATTATAGAGAATTTCCTCCTTTTGAATGTTCTCTACACTAACACAGATCTTTAGTACGTTCTATACCACATAAACTTCAGAATCTATTTACTATGGCTTCACTCTATTTTCTATAACAACAGTTGACAGGGAAAATACAAATACCAGAAGGTCACCTAAAAAGGATGAACTCTGTGAGAAAAATCTTTCTGCCAATGGGCCTGAGGCAGAGATGATTGCTTACTACCTTACTGGGGTGAATTTTCTTATAGGAGAAGACAATTGTGTGTGTTCTCCTCACTAATCCTTAAGCATGTCCCCCACTCTCTGTAACTTTCCATGCTAAAATTCTAGTATTGACTCAAAGCCTTAAATGATTTCATTCTCAAAAATAATTTTTTTTAATTTAAAAATTTTTTTAATTTAAAATTTTTTTTAAAATTATGTTTCAGACTTTCTAATTTGATATTTAATTAGGGGTTTTTTACTTTGGACTTTTCCTAGCCTTTTTAGTTGCATGCCCAATTCATTGATCTTCTTTATCTCCATTTTATTCATATAGCTATTTAGAGATTAAAATTTGCCCTAAGAACAGCTTTGGCTGCATCCGATAGGATGCCACATCCAAATTAAATGTCCAGGACAATAATGTTGGCTTATTATTGTCATTCTCTTGGATGAAATTATGAATTGTTTCTGTGGTTTGTTTTGATTTATATTTTTTAGAATTAGATTATTTAATTTTCTATTGGTTTTTAGTCTATCTCTGGTTCTTTATTGAATATAATTTTTATTGCATCATGATTTGAAAAAAAAAAAAGCATTTACTATTTCTGCCTTTCTGCATTAGATTGTAAGGTTTTTGTGCATTCGATTGTGAGGTTTTTATGCCCTAATACATGGTCAGTTTTTGTGTAGGTGCCATGTACTGCTGAGAAAAAAGATGTATTCCTTTCCCCTATAAAATTTTCTCCAGAGGTTTATCATGTCTACTTTTTCTAAGATTCTATTAACCTCCCTAGTTGTTTGTTTGTTTGTGTGTGTGTGTGTGTGTGTGTGTGTGTGTGTGTTTATTTTGTGGTTAGAATTGTTTGATTCTGAAAGTGGAAGGTTAAGATCTCCCACTAGTAGTTTTGCTGTCTATTTCTTCCTGTAACTGGCTTAAAATCTTCTCTAGGAATTTGGCTGCTCTATCACTTGGTGAAGTTCTTGGTTTAAATCCTGTCCCTCACATCTCACATCTAGTGTGAGACTAGAATAGTCACCTGAACTTCCCTGTGCCTCAAGTTTCTCTTAGGAACTTATTTATGAAGCACCAGCAAGTTGTTGATCTGCCTTGCTGTTGAGAGCTCTCTATATTGAAATCTGCTCTCTAGTTTGGTAAAATGGTAAGAAAACAGGAATGCTTCTTGTGATTAAGGAATCGGCCATAATAAGGACAATGGTAGGTTTGCTCTTTAGTTATTGTTTTCTTCTTCAGTGGATTGAAGAAACCAGAAAATTTTAGCAGTGTCCCATAGCAACAGGGATGGATTAATGATGAAACTCCTATTGAGTGACAGGCTAAAATGAAATTTCTACCTGAATGAAGATTTGGAAGGAATCCCCAAAAAGGAAAAGAATACAGAGAGATACATGTCTACCAGATTGAGCAGATTTACGCAAACTTCATTGACTTGGAGTTGACAGGCTCAAGCTGTGCCTCTTTTAATGCAATTTCCTATTGGCACCAGGCTATTACTAGCTGCTGAAGTACCATTCTGGTCACTTATGAGCATCAGGGCTCCTGCTTATTTAGGGTTGAGGGCTGTTCTAACTCAGTGGATGTCTAAAGACCTTGGGAGTTACCACATCCTGACCTTCTGAGAAGGACAATGGTGAGAATTTAGTAGGTATGACTGATTCCTTGATGCTTGATTAAGGAAGAATCTTTTGCAATTCCTAAATTTCATTTGAACTTGTTTGTACCTCATCCTCCAAACCTCTTATTAGAGGTCCTAATAAAGACTTAACATTACTTTGTATGAGTTAAAATTGGCTGATAACTCAGATCAAGCAGCTAATACGAAATATAATGATCAAAATGTAGTCTGCAAAACAGAGAAGAGGCAAGAGGTGGGAGGTGGGAAGTGGGAGGTGGGAGGTTGAGCTGACTCATCTAGCACAATCCTTTTGTAACCATTTTGAAAGACAGTTCAAATGAATCAACCCCTTCGATAGCCATAATAGGAAACACAAATGGGAGTCTAGAGTAGAAGCTTTTCTCAATAGGTGCAATATTACTAAGCAACACTCCCTGATAGGTGTCCCATGGAGATATTTAAGTATTCTCAACCATTGAAGAATAAATATTAAGTCTGGCATATAGTAAGCACTTAATAAGTGGTGTTGATTGATGAGTGCACAGAAATTTGGAGGTTATAGGGTAACTAGGTAGCACAGTGGATAGATTGGTGGCTAAAGTCAGAAAAACTCCCCTTCCTGACTTCAAATTCAATCTTAGACAATTACTAGCTATGTGACTGTGAGAAGTCTTGACATTACCCAGAATGTACCACTTCCACATTTGTGGATGTTGAAATTCCTTTTCTGATCACAATTTATTGTCCTTCCACCTCTCCCTCTACCTTGCAAGCTTAAACCTTATCTTCATCCACACTGTGACCTAATAATACCTTTCCCTCAGTTCTTTCCCAAGTCATCAGTCTTACACTTACTATAATCTCCTTCCTTCCCCAACTTGACCCCTTGGTGAACTAGCCCAACTTTATTTTGATTTCTTCTCTTGAGTCCTTTGATCCCTTATCCTATCTCCTGTTTTGCCCTGCCAAGCCACAACCTTGAAGCTCTCCCACCATTCCTAATCCTACTTCATTTCTACATATCTACTACTGAATGAAGCTGGAGAAAATTATGAAACTGTGCTAAGTCCATTACCAATTTGTATTTGGTACATGAGCTCTCAGTGCTACAAGACAATCCTTACATACTTCCCTCAAAAATTCACTGTTCCATTCACCACAGCAAAATCTTTTCATCCCTCCCCAAACTTTTGATGTACCTTCTCTGCCTATTCTTCCCCCACTCCCATCCCACTTCCACCCAAGCTGAGAAACTTGCCTGATATTCTGCTGGAAAAAAAATGCTGAAAAAAATACAGAGTTCCTTCTTTTCCTGTACTCATCTTGCAACACTCAAATCGTTTTGCAACTAATTCTTCCTTCATCACCTTCTTACATGATTAGGTAGCTCTTCTCCTTACCCAAAACAAACCCTTTTTCATGCTTGTGTTCCTATTCCTTTTCAATTTTTCAGCAGATTTCCCCTTCAATCATCCTCACTCTCTCACTTGTCTTAAATATCTTCCTGTCTAATAGCTTTCTTCTTACTGTTATACATGTCTCTCCCATCCTCAAAAAATTCTCACTTGACTTTATCCATCCCCTCTAACTATTGTTCCATATTTCTTCCTTTTGGGATTCAATTCCTTGAGAAGGACATTTACAATCAGTGACTACACTTTCTTTTTTTTTTTTTTACATTTTAATAACTTTTTATTGATAGAACCCATACCAAGGTAATTTTTTACAGCATTATCCCTTGTGTTCACTTCTGTTCCGATTTTTCCCCTCCCTCCCTCCACCCCCTCCCCCAGATGGCAAGCAGTCAGTGACTACACTTTCTTCTCTTTCTCTCTTAACTCTTTATAGTTTGGCTTCAGACCTTATCATTCAATCAAAACTATTCTCCAAAATTACTAATTATCTCTCGATTACCTCATCTAATAACCTTTTCTCAATCTGCATCTTTCTAGATCTCTCTCCAGTCTTTGTCACAATGAATCACTCTCTTTTCTTTGATTACTCTCTTCTCTCTAGGTTATTCCGGTATTCCTGGTGGTTCTCTTCCTATCTATCTTACTGTTCCTTCTCAATCCCCTTTGCTGGCTCTTCATATGAGTCATTTTTGTTAACCATGAATGTCTCACAAGTCTGTCCCAAGCACTTATCACCTCCCATGTATTCAATTTTCATCCTGTCTTAATGATTCTCTAATCTATTTATCTAGCTTTAATTTTTTGGTTGACTTCCAATCTCATGTCTCCAACTGCCTGTTAAACATCTAGAATTGGATGTCTCATAGACATCTTAAACCCACCATGTCTAAAACACCATTATCTTTAGACCCAAACCCCTCCGCCTCTTCCTAACTTCTCTCTTGCTGTTGAAGATATTAGCCCTCAACTGTAAGCCCAATCACTCAGGCTTACAACCTAAATGTCATCTTCATATTCTCAATATTATTCACTCCACTCCTCTTCACTCCCCATAGCCAATCTGTTTTTCAAGGTCTGTCAACTTTAACTTCCTAACAAATCTTGAATATGTCCCCCTCTCTCCTCTCTACTACTCTAGTATAAGCTTATACCTCATGCCTTGACTACATAGCCTATTGGTTGCTTGCTCCTTAAATCTCCCACTCCGTTCTATCTTCCACTTAGCTTAGTCAAAGTGATATTTCTAGGGTTGAAATCTGAACTCACCTACTAGGTAAACTCCAGAGGCTCTCTATCACCACTAGGATCAAATATAAACTCTTCTGGCATTCAACATTCCTCATAACTTCTTATCTCTTCAGTCTTCTTCCATCTTACTTTCCCCCAAGTAGTCTGTGATCCAATATCAATGGCATCCTTCTCTGTTCCTCTAACAAGACATTCCCTATCTCCTAACTCTAGGCATTTTCACTGGCTGTCCCCCATGCCTGGAATTTTTCCTTCCTCATTTCTGCCTCATGATTTCCCTGACTTCCTTCAAGTCCCAGCTAATATCCCACCTTCTACAATCCTCTTCTGCTGATTATCTCCAAATTATTTGTATATATATTATTTGAACATAGTTACTTGCATGTTGTTTCCCCCATTTGACTGTAAACACCTTGAGAGCAGGAATGGTTTTTTCCCTTTTTTATAGTCCTTCTGCTTAGAACCAGTTCTTGAAACATACTTAGCATTTAATAAATATTTATTGACTGACTGATCCAATTCATCCCCAAGGAAAAATAGTATTAGGTTGACCCACAGGCCTGGAAGGCACCACCTTTAAATTTCTTCTCTCTGAGCACCTCCCTCTCTCTTGTACAAAAAAGTCAAATGATTTGGCAATGGACTCTTTGCTTGCTGCTAAGGGATAAATAGAGCCTGCTGCCTACTTAGCTATAATTGGTTTACCATTCAATGACCTGCATTCTAATGGAAAAGTGCTAATGCCTAAGCTAGCCAGCTGCCAGTTCAAATGAGGTCAGAATCTCCAGGTCCATTGCAGTATGGGTCAGCATCCAGTTTTTCCTATTTGTTTCCTCAGAAAATGGAACAAACCTCTGTGTGATGAATCAAAACCCCATCAGCTGCCACTAGAGTTAATGCCACATCTAAATTAAATGTCCAGGACACAACTAATTATAATTACATCTTAATGTACCATCTTGTGTGCAGCTTTAACACAGCAACAGTTTGCAAACCAGACTGGCATCATGGGAGATAATTTGGGCACCTCCCCCAAGAGAAACTACTCACTACTTTTATACCAGACAGGATATATTATCTTTATATTTGTTTTCCTCATTTGGTCTTCTTTTCCTATACCAGTGATGAAAAGCAGAGACATGAATGCTTGGTGTGATTATAATTCCTTGCCTCCTGTAACTTGGACTCTCTCCAAATTAAGAGTTCTCAGCTCCTAGTAGTCTAACAGAAGTCTTGAGTGACTTCCTCTTTTTCCTCCCTCTTATTGGAAGAGCATTAGCTCCCTGTGTGACCTTAGGCAAGTCATTTAATGCCTCCTCTCTCCACCTGCCTCATTTGTGAAATTAATAATTTACAGACTAGTCATCTCTGAGGTTCCTTTCAATTCATATTTTCTATTCCTTCCACTTTCCCTCATTTCTCTCTATTGGTTCCTTCTGCCTGCCTTCAATATTTTTATTACAATCCTTCAACTTTAGAAGTCTAAAAGAGTCCCAGTTTTCTCAGTGAAGTGAGATTACTTTTCTCTATATAGTATTATGCAGAGCATACAGAGTATATTGAAATATGCATTGTCCCCGAAGTTTATATATTGTCCAGCTGAATGAGAATGATTCCATATTTCATTTTTATTGTAACTATTCAATTGTTGAATGTTTTCAGATTTTTATTTTCCCCTATTTTTCATTTTAAAACCTCTTAGGCACTATTTTTAATACTGTAGGTTTTTCACTGAGTGCACATTTAATGTCTCCAGAGTAATCTTAATTTTGTAATATTTGCAAAGACATTGGCATTCAAGCAAATGCACAACCCATTCCAACTATAAACCCACTTGGTCATTTTCAGCAGGGAAGGAGGAAAAACCTTCACACCTCAGAGAAAAATTGGAATCTTCCCTCTATTGATTATCTTTAATTTATTTCATATGTGTACATACATATGTATACATATAGATATATAACCTCTAAATTTTGTTTGTACATAGTTGTTTTTATGCTGTCTCATTAAACTATTAATGAGATACTGTCTTTTACCTCTCTTTGTAAACTAGTACTTAGCAGAGTATAGGCACTTAATAAATATTTATTGATTGACATTCTCGCTAAAAGTTGTTGGGCACACACTCTCCTCCTGCCACTTTCAACATCCATACCAAAATTAATTTAGAGGCTTCAGATAAGAATCAAACCTTAAAGTATTACAGAAATTCTCCTTAGAAAAATATTGATCTCATTCTCTGATGATAATCAATATTCCAAATATTTAAAATTTTGCTGATATGGATATTTTTTCCAACACTTTTCTCTGATTTAGTAGTGAGCATTGTTATATCCTCAAAGTTTATCAACCTGAACCCAAACTAGTAATATACCATTCCAAACTTAGCTCTACAATATTGTCTCATTAAACTGTTAATGAGGTACTGTCTTTTACCTCTTTTTGTAAACCCAGACAACAAATACCTGTCCATGATGAGGCTAAACTCAAATTGGGCCTCAGATACTACTAGCTGTGTAATACTGGGCAAGTCACTTAATTTCTGTCTGCCTCAGTTTCCTCAAATATAAATTGGGGATGGTAACAGCATCTATCTCATAGGATTGTTGTGAGGCTCAAATAAGATATTTATAATGTACTTAGAACAGTACCTGGCACATAGTAGGTACTATATAAATGCTTATGTCCTTCTTTTTCATTAGTTCTTGACATGTCATCAAAAGGGAGATATCATTTTCCAGATAGAAACTATACCTAGAAAACTCCTAGTCCAGAAAACCAAATCTACCATCTATCTCACCTTTGCTGTCCAACCAACCAGCTATTCACATTTTTCAACTGAATTTAAAGAACATTTAGATACCTCCCATGAGCAAGGGATAGGTGTGCTCAAAAATCTTTATTATCAGAATGCAAAGTATAAATTGACTAGCAAGACTTTGGCCTCACATGGACCTGGCCCAGCATTCGTCTCACTGACCCAAACTGTCTCACATTTGAAATAGAAAGGGTCTGGACAATGATGTTTCATATAGTTCACTAGTTCTCTAAAATTGTCTTGGGATAGTTGCAGGGAGCTCCCTTGACTTGACATGACTAGAACTTTAGAGACAATTTTCTTTATTGCCTCCTGCTGAAGCTTCAGTTCATTGCTTTTTATTCAGCTTTATTAGAAAATAGAATTAAGACAAGATTTTGAAATACTCAGCTTCAGCTTCCTACATCAAAAATTATTTCCCTTTTTTAAGATATGCTGAAATTTGCCATTAATTTCACATTTTCAAGGTCATGCCCCAACTAATAAAAATAAAATTTCTTTCCTAAAAACTTCACATTCTTCATTTTAGAAAAATATATGTTTGTATATTACCTATGGGGATGAAATGTATTTTTGGAAATAATTGTTCTTTGAACTGAACCCTCAGAACAAAGTTTCTGGCTTCCTTTGCCTACTACGGCTCAATTTTCTTTTGCAATATTTTTCTCCCTCTGTTGCCATCTGATTTTCACAGAGTTCAAGCCTCAAGGCACTATTACATCTCCATGAACTCTAGAATATGTCTGTCACTAGCACAGATGGGCTCCAATGATGTATGTGGATCATTCATACTATTCTTTCAAAAATATATTATTTTCACATCATTGACAAAATAGAAACACATGGAAGTTAATAATCTGTTGTATCCTAGAGCCATGTGGTTTTCAACAAATGATCCAATCTAGAACCTTACTTCAGAGGAAGACATCTAAACTGGGCCCCCATATATCTTGGGCTCTAAAAGATGAGAATTTGTCTTATCTTTCTTTTAAACAAGCCTCCAAATCATGGAGGGTGGGTTTATCCCCACTCTCTCTTTTCTAGTCCCTTCATTTTGTGGGATGCCTTTCTCTAATAAAGGTAAGCCTTTTATTAAGAGACCAATGCTGGCACATATTTGTATATTTGTAGTAGGAAAAGGGAAAGGGGAAAAAAATATTTATGCCTTTTGTATGCCAGTCACTGCTCAGCACTTTACAAATATTATCTCTTTTGATCTTCATAACAGCTCTGTGAGGTGGGTGCTTTCATTATCAACATTTTACAATTGAGGAAACTGAAGCTGAGGGTCACACAGCCCACCTAGCTGTCTGGTTGGTTAGGACAATTCCTGGCACTTAATAAATGCTTGGTCTATGTTTATAAGTTATTCATTCATTATCAACAATGTCTACAACCTTCTGGATTATTTTGCTTGAATTAACCCAAGTTAGCTCAGTCTAGTACTAAAAAAATATCATGCTTCATGAGAGACCTAGTTAAGCTTCACTTTGACTATGGCCCTATGATCTCTTCAATGTAGATGCTCCTTCTACTACTACAGATTCCAGTAGCCCCATGTATCCAATGAGACTCTTGCCTATTGTTATTCCATCATTCAGTCAGATCTGACTCTTTGTTACCTAATGGACTATATAGCAGGTTAGGCCCTTCTATCCTCCATTATCTTTCCAAGTCTGTCCATACTCTTTCCCTACACCAGGGAATTTTAAATGAGTCTTGTCTTTTTGTTTTGTGACCAAAATACTTAAGCTTCATCTTCAGTCTTTATTCCATTAATGAACAGTCATCATTAATTTAAGTATTTATTTAGTCTCCTTACTGTACAAGGAACTCTCAAAAGTTTTCTCCAGTACCACAATTCAAATATGTTGATTCTGCCTCAATTTTCTTTATAGTCCAACTCTCACAGCCATATATAACTACTGGAAAAACCATAGTTTTAACTAGATAGATTTTTCTCAGCAAAGTAGTATTTCTGTTTTTAGTATGCTGTCCAGATTTGCCATGGCTTTTCTTCCAAGGAAGTTTCATGACGGCAGTTGCTATCTGCAGTGATCTTTGAGCCTAAGAATATAAAATCTGACCCTGCTTCTCTTCTCTATATTTTCCAGGAAGTAATGGAATGATTCTTGTCCACATTGTTTCCATAAATCCCACATAAAAGAGACATTCTGTGAACAAGAATACCTCTTCTGTTTCTTTTAGTATTTCTTAGGTATGAGTGAAGGATAAAACAGGTAATCATGATCATCATTATAATAACAGCCAACATTTAAAGAGCACTTAAGATGTCCCAGGCTCTGCATTATTTGCTTTACAAGTATTATTGCTCATCCTCACAATCCTAGCAGATAGGTGTTATTATTATCCCCATTTTACAGATAGAGAAACTAAGACAGGTAAGTTAAATTTTTTGCCTGGGGTCACACAGTTAGTATTTGAGGTTGGATTTGAACTGAGTCCTTCCTGACTTCAGGCCCAGAGTTCTATCCACTGAACCCCCTACTGTCATAGACTACATCCTGACCTTCCCTTTGATAGCCATTTTGAGCCTTTGTTCCAAATCTATCATGTAGGAGTGCCTAAAGATTTAACAAAGAAATCCAATTGCAGCATCAATACAGACAGAGTAAAGAAATCCTGAATCTATGAACTGGAGGAGACCCCAGAGACCATCAGGTTTGCTTGTCCCTAACCAAGAATCTCTCTTCCAATATTCCCAATATCTTGCCACCCAATCTTTACTTGAAGATTTCTATTGGGGAAGAAACAAGACAGCCTGTTTCACTTTTTATAGTAAATTTTCCTTTACATCTAATTATAATCTCCCTTTTTATAGACTATTCATTGCTCCTAGGTTGGCCCCCTGTGGTCCTGTGACTTTCCAAAAACGTAGCTTTGTATAAACTCTCCTAAAGGTTTAGTGTAAGCTGAGTCATAGTCTCATAAGACTTCATCTCAGAGATATTCTATCTTTAATTCCACTTGAGCAACCTGCAGTGATGGATAAAGAACTGGACTTCCAGTGAAAATCAGGGTTCAAATCCCACTTTAGATACTTATAAGCTGTGTGACTGGAAAATGCATTTATCTCTTTGTGCCTCAGTTTCCTCTTCTTTAAAATGAGGAATTAGACTCAATGGTCTTTAATATTCCTTGCACTTTTAAATCCTTGAGCCTTTCAGTCCTCTGCCTTCCTCTAAAGATCCCATATGCCATCATTAATGAGCTACCTATAGAAATGATTATCTAAAGGAACCCTATTGGGAAGTCTAATATAAGATGATTCTTAATTTTTAATTGATCTCTTAAAAACTTAGAAGTTCAGATGACAGATCTTATAAAAGAAAAACTTTGATTTCCTTTAAAAATTCAAAAGTTCAAATAGCAGACTTTCTTACAGAAGGGAAATCTTTTATAAAATGAATTCTTAATTGATTTTTTTAATTCAAAAATTCAAAAAAGCATGCTTTTTTAGAAAAGGGCATATTTCCACTTAAGTGAATGGAAATAGTTTATATAATTATGCTATATAATATCAATCAACCAAGTATTTGATGATTCTGGTTTCTACTTGATTTGCTGTTTTGTGTGAATGTAAAGGTCAGAACTTGAAACAAAGATACTATTGATCAGTTGAGGTACTTAAGTGGGAACATGACCTGTCCCATTATTGAGAAATTGACTAACAACATGTGCCCTGCTAATGATAGGATTATGGTATTTCTTAGTTATTAAGGCCATTAAAGTTTCCTCATATATGAATCAGTTTTGAGAAAATGTGAAGTATTTAAAGCCTTATTAATCATAGGAACCAAATTAGAATCTTTAAATGATAGCTGACATGGAAGTGAAATAGCTCCAGAAAGGAGAGGTAACTTTTAACTATAATAATGGTTATTGACAAAGGAATGAAAATTGACAAAAATTTGCTTTGCCTCACTCAAAATAACCAACCATTCAGCATCTTTTACCAAAAATACCTGTGGTGTACAGATCACTATATACTAAGATATCTATGTAAGTACAGAATAATTTGTTTCCCAGAAGCATAGGATCTCTAAGCTGAACGTGATCTCAGAAACTATCAAGCCCAACCAGAGAGTTTTTTTTGAGACAGCAGTCTTACTTTTGGACAGTTCTGATTATGACCATTTTTCTCACATCAAGATGAAATCTGTCTTTGCAATTCCCACTCTTTGTTCTAAGTCTGCCCTCTGAGGCCAAAGACTGACACAAAGGAAAGAGAACACCATTTGTGGTCCAGCTAGCTTCAAGTATTTGAAGGGCCATGATAGAGAAAATAGCCTTGGTCTGTTGTTCCCCAAAGGGCAGAAGTAGGAACACAGGGCAGAAAGACAGATATATTCTTGTTGTGGAGAACGGCTTATCACAGGAGGTCAGGAAAAGCTCCCCAACAATTAAAGCTGCCCAAGAATAAAATTGGCTCCCTTAGTAGTTAGGGACTTTCTCCTTCAGCAGAGAGTTTCAGGTGGAGGTTGAATTCTTAACAGAGATGCAGCCAGCTTGCTGCAGTCACTCAAAGAAAGGTACCACTAAACTCAAAAGTTAAGTTCAGCAGCTATTAAAAGCTGTTTGAGGGCAAGAAAAGAGTCGCTTCTTGGTATCCCCCATGGTGCTTAGAACAGGACCTTGCACAAAGTAGATTGAAAAGTTCTAAAGCAACCTTGAGAAAGGAATCAAATTTAATTCTTTTGACTTTGTAGAGAGTAAGTCTGACCATGTTACATCCTCACCCTATTCAACAATTCCTTCCTATTATTTTCAGGATCAAATATAAAATCCTGTATCTGGTTTTTAAGGCCCTCTTTTCCCACCTTTTCAGTCTTCTTATATTTTATTCTCCTCTACATACCCTATGTTCCAGTGACACTAGTCTCCTTCTTATTTGATCAACACATTCCTTCTTCTTTTCTGGCATTTTCATTGGTTGTACCCCATGCTTAGAATTCTCTCCCTCCTCATTTCCACTTCCTGTTTTTTTTTTTAATCTCAGACAAAATTCTACCTTTGGAAGAAGCCTCTCCCAGGTCATCTTAATATAGTCCCTTTCTTCTGAGATTATCTTTAATACATTATCTACCTTTTTTGAACAAAGCTGTTTCCATATTGTATCTTCCATTACATTGTAAGCTCCTGAATAGCAAGGTCTGGTTTTACCTTAGTGTTCTGAGTAAGTTATTTTACTTGAAAAGAGTATAAATTGAGATTAAAATGGAGGGAGAGTTGAGGTGTGATTTTTTTTTTGTTTGTAGATAATTGTGTACTCATTACAGCCTCTAAAGTTCAGATGCAACAAAATATATGTAAATTCTCTGCTGCTTGTGCTAATTTGGCTCTAACAATTAACACCAAGAAAACAAAAGTTCTCTACTAGTCAGCACCACATCATCCATATGTCAAACCATTGCTTATAGCAAATGGAGAATTTTTAATACTATGGATATGGACACTTATCTTGGCAATACACTCTCCGGGAATGTACATATAGATTATGAGGTTGGCACATGCTTTAACAGAATTAGCTCAGTGTTTGGGAGACTCTAAAGGCAAATCTGCGAAAGAAGTACTAAACTGTCTATCAAACTGAAGATCTACTGAACCATTGTATTGACTCATGGTCATATGCCTGTAAAACCTAGATACCAGCATCATGCCTGGAAACTGAATAGTTTCCATTTGAGTTGTCTTAGGAAGATTATGAAAATCACCTAGCAAGAAAATTCACCAGACATTGAAGTCTTTTGTCGAGTTGAACTGCCAAGAATTCAAACTATTGCAGAGAACAGAACTCTGATAGGCTAGTCACATTGTTCAAATGCCAAATGTAGGCTTGCCAAAAAAAATTATTTTACAGAAAACTCACACAATGCAAATACTCCCTGGAAAGTCAGAAGAAGTGAGTGACATCAGAGCATTTTCAGAGACTTTCTGAAGAACTCTGGAATCAATTATATTACATGAAAGACACTGGTACAGGAACACCCAACATGGCATGTCTGCATCAAAAAAGGTGATGGACTTTATGAGCAAAGCAGAATTGCAATAGGTCAAAAGAAATGTGAGATGCACAAATTTAGAGACATTTTCATTCCAAATGATTGGGTGGATTATTTGTATTTGATCTGTGATAAGGTTTTCCTGGCTTATATCAGTCTGATCAGCCAGTCAGATACACTGTACTTTGACTCAAACATGGTGATATAATTTTGGTCTTCTTCAAGATAACAACCCACCAATCAGAGCATAGTATGGTGCTTAGCATATTAGTTAAGCATAGTTTAGCATATTAAACAGATGTTTAATAAATGTTTACTGATTTGACTTTTAAAGAAAAAGAAATTCAGGCCTAGAATTATATGTCAATTGGTCAATCAATGAACAATACCTACTATGTGCCTTAGAGTACAAACACAAAAATGAAACCATCCTTGCCCTAAAAGAGCTTATGTTACATTGAGATGAACAAGTACATATATAAGTATATATGAAAGACATATACATAAACACAAGGCATTTGTGTCCGGGTGTAAGAAAGAACCAGTAGCTGATTAGAGTAGGGTCATGTAGGAGATAGCACTTGGAAGAATTCTATCTGGCAGAAATTTGGAAGCAGTACATTCCATGCATGAGGGATAGTTTGTGCAAAGTTATAGATATGGAATATCAGATGGAAAGTATAACAAGACAACCATTTTGTATAAAAGCAAAAAAGAGATCACAGAATCACAAAGTTGGAAAGCTTTGAATGAGCATTTCTTTGCTCTTCTTGATCTCAGAGGGCAGAAAGGTACAAATAAATGGAATGTCTGGGGAAATAAGTTCCTTCCAAAGTTGAGCTTCTTAATAATCAGAAAAGTCTGAAGGTGAAATAGTCTGACATAGGTTTGTTGTTGTTTTTTAATTTCAGTCTGGCTCTTCCTGACCCCAATTGAAGTTTTCTTGGCAAAGCTACTGGAGTGGTTTACCATGTCCTTCTTTAACTCATTTTCCATATGAGGAAACTGATGCAAATAGGATTAAGTGACTTGCATAGGATCACATAGCTAGTATGTATCCAAGGCCAGATTTGAACTTAAGAAGATGAATCTTCTTTTATTTTTAATTTTTAATAAGTTTTTTTATTTTCAAAATACATGCAAAAATAGTTTTCAACATTCACCCTTGCAAAACCTTGTGTTCCAAATATTTTTCCCTGTTTCTCCCCTCTCCTCCTCTCCTGGACAGCAAGTAATCCAATATAAATAGGTTAAACATGTCCAATTCTTCTAAACCTATTTCTACAATTATCCTCCTGCATGAGAAAAATCAGATTAAAAAGAAAAGAAAAAAGTAAGCAAACAACAACAACAAAGGTGAAAATGCTATATTGCGATCCAAAAATTGAGAAAATCACCCTATAAGAATCTTTTTTGTGAGACTAATAGGTTTCCTAAAACCTAAGCTAAGAAAAGACATCACTGAACTTATACCTCAAGGAAGCCATCAGTAAAAAAAAAAAAAAAAAAAAAAACCCACATCTTCAAAACATTTTAGCAGCACTTTTGAGGATGGCTAAGAAATGAAAGCAAACAGACTGGCTAAGATGACAGGAAAAAAATAATGATAAATGTTGGAAGGGATGTGGGAAAACTGAAACACTAATGTGTTGTTGGTGGAGTTGTGAATTGATTTTGAGCAATTTGGAGCAATTTGAAACTATGCCCAAAGGGCTATAAAACTATGCAGTATCTTTGATCCAGCAGTGACTCTACTGGGTTTGTATCCCAAAGAGATTGTTAAAGAGGGAAAAGGACCCACATGTGCAAAAAAGTTTGTAGCAGCTCTTTTTGAAGTGGCAAGGAAGTGGAAGTTGAGTAGATGCTCATCAATTGGGGAATAGCTGAATAAGTTTATGGTATATGAATATAATGGAAAATTAATGATTCTATAAGAGATGTGAGTGGATTTATTTCAGAAAAGCCCAGAAAAACTTACATTAACTAATTCTGAGTGAAGTAAGCAAAACCGAGAGAACATTGCACACAATAGCAAGATTATGTAATAATCAACTGTGATAGACTTGACTGTTTTCAACAATGAGGTGATTTAGAAAAAATGCACTTGTTTAACCTATATTGGATTGCTTGCTACCTCGAGTGAGGGGAGGATGAAAAGGGAAGGGAGAGAGAGAGAGAGAAAAGTTTGGAACACAAGATTTTGCAAAGGATGGATGTTGAAAATTATCTTTGTATATATTTGGAAAAATAAAAAGCTATTATAAAAATAAATGTTGAAAACTATCTTTACATGTAATTGGGGGGATGCTATTGAAAAAAAAGAAAAAGAAATGGACGCATAATAATGCGCATCAGTTTGAGAATGGCTAAACAAATTGTGAAACATTAATGTAATGTAATACTACTGTGCTATAAGAAATCATGCATGTAGTGTTACTACTGGGCTTATATCTCAAAGAGATTTTAAAGAAGGGAAAGGGACCTATATGTGGAAGAATGTTGTGGCAGCTCTTTTTGTGGTGGCCAGAAACTGGAAACTGAGTGGATGCCCATCAATTGGAGAATGGCTGAATAAACTGTGGTATATGAATATTATGGAATATTATTGTTCTGTAAAAAATGACCAACAGGATGATTTCAGAAAGGCCTGGAGAGACTTGCATGAACTGATGCTGAGTGAAATGAGCAGGACCAGGAGATCATTATATACTTCAACAACAATACTATATGATGATCAATTCTGATGGACGTGGCCCTCTTCAACAATGAGATGAAACAAATCAGTTCCAATAGAGTAGTAATGAACTGAACCAGCTACACCCAGCGAAAAAACTCTGGGAGTTGACTATGAACCACTACATAGAATTCCCAATCCCTCTATTTTTGTCTGCCTGTATTTTTGATTTCCTTCACAGGCTAATTGTATACTGTTTCAAAGTCTGATTCTTTTTGTACAGCAAAACAACTGTTTGATATATATACGTATATTATATTTAACTTATACCTTAACATATTTAACATATATTGGTCAACTTCCCATCTAGGGGAAGGGGTGGGGGGAAAGAGGAGAAAAGTTGGAACAAAATTTGTCCAATTTGCAATTGTCAATGCTGAAAAAAATACCCATGCATACATCTTGTAAATAAAAAGCTATAATATAATAAAAAGAAAAAGAAAAAAAAGAAATCATGCATGTGAAAACTACAGAGAAGTGTGGAAATATTTGCATGAGCAGATGCTGGGTGAAGTAAACAGAGACAAAGAAAACAATATATACAGTAAATATGGCAAGAACATACCAAAAAATAAAAATAAAATAAAAATTACAAAATTATAAAGATTATAAAGGACTTGAATGAAGAGATATGAGAAGACATCCCCACCCTACGCTTTGTGTGAGTGGAAGGTCCACAGGTGTTGCATATTACATGTGTTTTCAGACTTTTTCAATGTATCAGTAAGATACATCGATTTTTTTCTTTTTAAAAAAATACTTTTGCCATATGAGATGTCTCTCAAGAAAGGGTAGAGGAAGAGAGAGAAATATGTTGGGTACTATGATGACTTAAGAAACAGAAAATGTCTGTTCTCCAGAACAGATCTGGAGAATAGGTCAAGAGAAAACATGAGAACAATTGGACTGCTGAACATCATGACTAAAAAACAAAGAAAACTGACACAATCACGCAAGAAATAATCCAAGAAAATTTTCCTGGAGTGGTAGAACATGAAGAGAAAATAGAAATAGAAAAAAATCTACCAATCACCACCTCAATGAGATCCTTTGTGGAAAACACATAGGAATATTATTGCCAAATTTTGAAACCCCAGATCAAGGAGAAAATTTTGCAAGAATCAAGAAAAGAAATTCAATTTCACTGTAACTATAGTTAGAATTTTATAGGACTTATCACCAGTCACAATAAAAGACAGTAGGTCCTAGAATCATATCTACTGACAATTAAAAGAATTAGCTTGTGACTAAAAATATCATATCCAGAAAAATTATCTGTAATAATGAATGAGAAAACATAGACATTCAACCAACTTGCAGATTTTCAGGATTTTATATCAACCAAACCCAAACTTAATAGAAAATTTAACATATAAGAGCCAATATCAAAGATCAATTTCAAGGAACTCAACATTGTCAAATTGCTTGTTTTTTACATGGGAAATGTATATTATATGTTTAAGATTGACATCAACAATAGGGTAGCTCAAAAGAAAGATTGGGGCAGAGTTAAGGTTTTTAAAAAAGCTAGTAATTGTGTTATACAAATGAGGTGCAAAGGAAGAACAGATACAGAGGCATTAGAGGAAGGAGGAGGGCTTGTGGTTCTGAAAACCTACTCACATTGAGAATGGGTTAAATTGACAACACTACATATATACTATGAAGGCTATAGAACCCTCCAAAATCTATAAAGAAATAAAGGGTAGGGATGGGCAAAGGAAGAAGACAAGGATCCCTGGGAGGGGAAAAGTTAAGTAATAGTCAGACAAGTTAAGGAGCAGAATTAAAAGCAGAGTTGGCAGGAATAGGAAAGATGTGTGTATGTGTGTCTCTGTGTATATATAGAGATATAGATATATATGTGTGTATGTGTATATATATATATATGTATATATATGCTTTCTTGAACTGGTAATTTGTTGTTATATATTTTGAATCCTCCCTAATGTTCTGTTGGGTACATGACAATGTTCTCTTTTGTTTTGTTAGGAATTTTTTAAAAAGAGAAAAAAAGAAAATATCAATAAAAATTTTTTAAAAAATACAGGTTAGGAAAAGAGCTGTTTTGGTAGATAAAAATAACAATTTAGTTTCAAATATATTAGTTTTGAAATTGTGATATAAAGCCTGTTTGTATATGAATTCTATTAGGTAAGCTCAGGGACCTTTAAAGAAGTATTCATTAAAGCACCTGCCAAGCTGAATCCCACAAAAAAGATAAGTGGTACTTGCTAGAGACAGGAGCCTATAGGTTGTGGTAGAAGTTCTTTCTTCAATTACAAGTAAGTTAAAATTTGTTGTGCACATACATTACTAAGGAAAATTCCTAGATCAATATAAACATGCAACTTGATTTGCAAAAATGACTCTTGAACAAAGACCTCTTAAGAATAATCATTTAAAAAATAAATTTAAAACTGTTTTTATTTAACATTTTTAAAATTTTTAATTCCAAGTTCTCTTCTTTTCCTGCCCTTATCCCCTACCTATTGAGAAGACAAGCAATGTGATGTCAATTATACAAGTGAAGTCATAGAAAACATTTTTCCATATTAGTCATGCTTTAAAAAAAAATAGAAGAAAAATAAAGAAGGGGGGAGTTTGGTTCAATCTGTAGTCAGAGCTCATCAATTATCTTTCTGGAGTTGATTAGCATTTCTCAGAATGAGTTCTTTGATACTGTCTTAGATCATTTTATTAACTAGAGTAGCTAACTTTCATAATTAACCATCACAACTATTTGTTTGATCAGCTCAAGGACCTCAACAAGGAGAAAGTATGACATGGAACAGGTCAGTACTTCAGAAAATAAAGTCCAACTTATATTTTAACATATTTAACATGTATTGGTCAACCTGCCATCTGGGGGATGGGGGGAGGGGGAGAGAGAAGGGAAGGAGGGGAAAAATTGGAGCAAAAGGTTTTGCAATTGTCAATGCTGAAAAATTACTCATGCATATATCTTATAAATAAAAAGCTATAATAAAAAAAAGAAAAGAAAGTCCATTTGTTGATCTGAGAGTCAGGGTTTATATACTCTTTATGCTAGGGTTGCAATAACACCAGAATAACACCAATAACACCAGTTACTTAGTGTATATTCCAGAGTTACATAGTTGCTAGACATTAATATTAAACAGTAACTATCAATAACAATCTGTTTACCACAACATAAATTGTTTAGTTTGTGATGCCTTGTTCCTGTTACATGCATTCATCACCAAGGTTATCTCAATTTTATATAAAGCATGTTTTCCTGATGCCTACATGTTCACATTGGTGACTTCCAGATTTATTACAACTTTATGCTAGCAGCACTTCTTTGATCTAATAGGTCAACACATCTTATTTTCAACCTTAGTTATGGAAGAGTGGTGAGCCTGCTGTAAATCAATCTACAGCTACACAGAGAGTATGTTAACTCCTGCTTTTTAAGAAATCTGCTTATTGCTGGTCCTCTACAGCTTTTACCACAGACAATCTTTTCCTGGTTCTTCTTACTTCACTTTGAATCAACTCATATAAGTTTTCCCAGATGTTTCTGAAATCATTCTGGTCATCATTTTTTATATCACAATAATCTTCCATCACAGTTGTATACCATAATCTGTTTATCCATTCCCCAATTAATGGGTGTTCCCTTTATTTCCAATTCTTTGTCACCACAAAAATGGGGGCTATGAATACTTTTGAGCATATAGGTCCTTTTCCTTTTTTTTTGGTCTCTTTGTGTCGTGGATCTCATAGATATTGCTGAGTCAAAGGGTATATTTACAGTTTTATAGGTTTTTGGACATAATTATGAATTGTTCTCCATAATGGTTAGACAAATTCATAGCTCCACCAACAGTACCTTAGTATACCTATTTTCCACACACCCTCCTGCATTTGTGTGAGGGAAAGTTGGGAGAAGGAAAATTTGAAACTGATAATAAAATTGAATTTGAGAAAAAAATAATTGATATGATGAATTCAGAGAAACATGGGAAGATTTGTGTGAACTGATAGAGAACAATGTAAGCAGAACCTTGAAAGCAATTTATACAATGACCATAATGTTGTAAAGAATATAATTTTCAAAGAGTCTAATTAACATAGTGAATAATGCTGACTCAAGAGGACTAAAAGTAAAACATTCTTATACCTTCTCAGTGGAGAAATGGTGGACCCAAACTACAAAATAATGCATACTTGTCAGACATACCAACATTCTACTTTCTTTTGCTTAGTTGTAGTTCTTTGCTATACAATAGGGTTTTCTTGAGGGAGAGAGAGGAGAGTTATTAGGAAGTGACAATAATATAAGAAAGAAATAAACATCAATGTAATCATATGTTGTTTAAAAAGAGAGGAAAGATAACAATAGAATGATAGTTGATACTTGTCCTAAAGTAATGGAACTTGCTTTGATTTCGGGTCTCTTGATTGCCTAGCTTCTAACAGAGAGAGGAAGAGAGAAAAGGAAAAGACTTCAGAATATTCTATTAATGTTCCCCTCTTTCATAAAGGAACAAAAGAATAAAAGAAAGGGCGAAGGAAGAAGAGAGTATTTTTACTTTTTTCCCAACCAAAGAGAAAAGATCAGTGCCAGAGAAGAGCCAAAAGGTTACTTATTCCTCCTGTTTGATCAGAAGAAAAGAATTATAGACAAGAAAAAAACTCAGAAATCCCATCTCTTAAAACCCTGATTACTACAACTGGTTGAATCATATGATGTTCCTTCTCATTATAATCCTTACCTTCTCCTCAGCATCTCTTTCAAAATTGAGACAATATGTCTTACTTTCAACATTTCAAGTTTTGCCAGATATTTTGAATTGAGAGGGTCCTTTCCCATAATAAATAGAAAGCCATTCCCTATTTCTTTTTCCTCATAAGGGCCACTCTTATACTAATGGATGACAAGTGAGCTACTGTCCCTCTTCATTTAAATATCTAGAGACTATTAGTCATAAGAGCAAGTAGGTGACACAATAGATAGAGCATTAGATCTGAAGTCAGAAAAATCTGAATTCAAATCTAGGCTTCAGACACTTTACTAGATGTGTGATCCTGGGCAAGTCAATTCTACTTGTCTCAGTCTCCTCATCTATAAAAATGAATTGGAGAAGTAAAAGCAATGCTGTGGGATGGTCATCTGTGAATGACATATCTATTCTCAGCAATACAGTGATCCACAACTATTTTGGAGGAATTGTGATAAAAAATGCTATCCATTGATTGTAACAGAACATAAATTGAATCATATTTTTTTTTCTTTTTTACTTTATTTTTCTTAAGGATTTTGGAGGGATCTATTTTCTTTTGCAACATGATTTTTATAGAAATGTTGCATAACTTTGCATGTGTCTTCTCAATGAGGGGCAGAAGGAGGAAAGAGAATCTGGAACTCATTTGTTTTTAAAACAAATGTAAAAATCATTTTACACATAACTGAGAAAATTATTCATATATATATAATTAATTTAAAAAGAAAATGGCATGTCTCTATGTTGTCTCCCAAACTCCAAATGGAATCATATAGAGTCATACATGACTGAAAAATGACTCAACAACAACAATTAGCACATCTTTAATGAATAATCCATATTTCTAAGTCTATCCTTAATGATAGGGTATTGATTTGGACTGGAGTTTAAATCGAGTTCCCACACTATTGAAGCATGTTTTTATCTTAATCTCTTGAATTAATTTCTTAATTTTTATTAGTATATGGCTTTATTACAGGGCCATGTCACAGTACTCCATCTGCATTTGGGAACTTCAATAATGCAAGAATAATTCTGCTTCTCAGAATGGCAATATATTTATCAGAGTCATCATTCCCCCAATAGCTACAAGACTTGCAGGTTCACTAGAAGTAAAACAATCCCCAAAACATCTTTTGGAAGAGAATTTTTATAGCCTTCTCAAGATGCCCAGATTTTACAGACTCCCTGAACTTCTGATAATAACCTTGAATGAAAACATACTTTCATTTTTTCCCCAATCTTCCATTGTCTTTCCCATGGCAAGCATTTTCCAGTAATTGTTAGCAGCTGTTTTATTTTATTGTTGGTCTTTTCACTATTCTTTCAAATTCAAGAAGCCTGTGTCATAGGTAGAAGAATCAAGAACAACCCCTTCAGCTACCAAATACCTCTATAGATCTATATTTTCTGAGGATTGATGAGACTGGATTACAGCACTAGCTTGTGACTCTGGATGTTTGTTTTAATTTTCAACCATAACTTTATTTTGTCATCTATACAACTGATCTTATTTCAATGTTGATACTTGTTAGAATGTTAGAAAGATACTTGAAATAGTATTGCTGACCATGTTGATGGAATTAAGAAAGCTTTCAATATGTGGAAGGGGCTAATTGCAGCAAGCACTGCAGGTTCACAGATTGCATGGTGCTATCTAAAGATTTGCCATGATGACAGGAAACCATGGGGGACAAGTTTTAGCTTGGCTTTGGAGCAAGAGTAGGGGCAGAATTATAATAAGAAATAATCAGAAGTTGGTAGTTAGGAATAGAGATATTGACACTAACAAATGCAGGCAGCAGTAATATCTGAAGTGGAAATCAAGATCAGTAACTAAGTTTTTCAGGATTGGAGTTAAATAAATTTGTTCAAAGTTCAAAGAATAAGTCTTATGGTAGATGTAAAGAATCACAGCCACAGAAACCCATGGGAAGCACAGCTCAAAATTTAGGAATAAATAGCATCGGGGTGTTCAGTTGGACCTGGAGAATTACAATTTGTTGTAATTAAAATTCAATGAATGCTTTCAAAGCCCCATTACATGTAAACTCTCCCTACTCTCTTATTTCTCTGAAATCCCCTTCACCTGATGATCTTCCACCAACATGGTAGGCCCTCATTATCTTCCATAGCAACCAAGACTAAGACATGGTAGACAGAAACAAGAATAGAGAATTCTGGAGAAAAGTTGGCTCTAGAACTATTATATTATATATTTAATGTAACATTAAGTGAAATAACAATTTACTATTTCACATGCTTGGATAAGGTGATTATAAAATACATTAGAAAAAAACTAATGTACAAAATAACAAGATAAATTATGAAAAAAGATAACTTGTAATCATAGGTGTGAGTGCTATGCATTAATAATTATCAAAATTTTAACGTGTTAGATTTTGTTAAAGAAAAATCAATGGAACAGAATTTAATATTCTGTGTTACAGCCAAAGGTAAGCAATAAGTAGGCTTTCATAAATTTAAGACCATGTATCAGAGTATAAAAAGACTAGAAAGGTAGGAAGGGTTTAGGTTGCAGAAAGCATTTACTGTCGAACAAAGATCTTTATTTTTAATCCTAGAGGTAACAGGGAGCCACTGGAGTTTATCAAGCTAGAATTTATTCAAAGAATATAAAGAAGATTCATGTAGGAAATGACACAATAATGAAGATGTTGAGGGATCTATCTATTCATGAAACATCTGGAGGAAGAACTGGAAAAGAAGATATAGAAAAAATCTCAGACCTTACAATGAGGAAAACAATGTCTTCAATGATGACCATGACTATATCTACTACTACATTACTATTTCTGCTACAGCTACTAGTACTATTATTATTACCATCATCAACATTATTACTACTACTACTTCTACCACTACTACCTGGAATTTATATTGTGCTTTTAAGATTGACAAAGCACTTTATAAAGAATAGCTCATTTTGATCCTCACAATAATTCTGAGAGGTAGGTGCTATTATTATTGCCATTTTTCAGATGAGAAAGCTAGGAGAAAGAGGGTAATTGATTTGTCCAGGATCATGCAACTAGGCAATTAATAAAAGTTTATTGACTGAATGAGATCCTCAATAAAAACTTTAAGAGGAAACAGGCAGTCTTTTGAAAATACTATTTCACAGGGGACCACATCTTTATCTTTGTAAAGTGACTGTAAGATTAAAAAGACAAGATGTCTCTGTGATTATGTTTGGTTATAAAAGAGAAAGCATTTAATTTGATAGAGCAAAATACCAACTTGAAGTTTCTCTTCTAATAAGATATTTCTCATCTATAGATCAAAAATCACTTACAATTCCTTAAAATATATAACAGAAATAATATTTTCTAATGATCTTCAAATCATATCAGGTAATATAATAGAGACATATATTGAATGTTTTAGGGAAAGGCAGTACAAATGGACAGTACGTAGAATTGAACAGGAGGAGAGTGGTCTGGATTGCCTTTGGGAAAATGCAAAACTCTTTTAATTCCAATCTTCTTCCAAAAACAGTCTTGTCTTTTTAATCCCAATATTCTACTGTGTTTTTGTGTATAATAGTCTCTAAAGAATTGAAAGTTAATTCCATCCCTAAGGAAGACTGAGAGGTTCATATTATACATAAACAAATATATAACAAATAAGGAATGTTGAAGAACATAAATAAAGCATGACATCATAACTGAAAAATAAAATGAACTAATTATGTAGCAAGGATTATTGGAAACAGATGGACAATTCAAATGTCCTTTGGTATCCTCCCAATATAAGGAAAATCAAGAAAATTAATTTCCAGAAGATTAGATGAATCCCCCTCTCCTCTCCCCTCCTCCCGCCCATAGTAAACTTTTGGAAGGACATGGATGGAAGGACATGCCTATCAAAAGATAGGCAAGAGGCAACTATAGCTTGCTATTTTTTTTTTGATTGGAAGGAATATCCACTATAGTCAACATAGAAATTTGTTTTTGTTGATTATCCATGATTATCCATGGGTTGTTTTTCTTGTGTTCTCAATGAGTGGAGGGACTGGACAGATGAGAAGTCAGATCCTGGCTGATTAAAGCTTGGGAATTCTGATCAATTTCTGAGGACTCATGATGAGACATGCTGCTTACTTCATGACAGAGAGGTATAAACTCAGAGTGCAAATTAAGACTTTTTTTTTCCTCATTGATCAATGAGAAATTCTGTTTTGCTTGATGATATATATTTGTAACAGGGATTGTGTTTGCCTTACTTTCTCCATGGGAAGTGGAAATGGGAGAGAGAAGCGGGAAAGAAAATTGATCTTTATTTGAAAATGAGATAAAATTTAATATTTTTAAAAGAAGGAATATTTACATGTATGAGTTCATAGATCACTAGACTTTGAGTATTTAAGGAATGGGCAGTGAAGAAATAGAGGCAGCTGGAACGTAATTAATGGTTTTGCGGGGGATCATGGCTCACTCAGGCTCTGCTCTTGTACTCCCATTTGTTAATTGGTTCCATTAGAATAGCTCGTCATGAGAAGCTTGCCACATCTATAAGAGGGAAACAAAACTAATCTTGCAATTGGCTGGTTTGGACCCAATAAGAAATACTCAAGAATCTTCTTGTCTTCTTTCTACATACATGTTTCACAAGAAACATCTGACTTCGGGAGTGAATTTAGGTTTCCAGGAAGTTTCAGGCATTTAGAAGTTATTTTGGTGCATTTAATTGCTCTAATCTAGGGGTTCCTGTTTTACTAATGGGAAGGAAAAGCTTGTGGTGGGTCCTGAGTTAATGTTGTATCCTCCATTAGAGAGAAGTAGAGAAATGAGGGAGCTATTTTAGGTCATTTTAGCTCAATGCATGCTTTTTATCTGAAATTTCCAGATAATTGAGGCAAATGGAGGTGATGATATCTCAACCATTTTCTTAGTCACTCAAGCTAAAAAAATTTCTTTTTGCTTTTGATTCCTCTTTTCTCTTATCCTTTACATCCAGTTATACTACTTCCATCACCAATTTAGCCAAGCAATTTCTCAGCTCAATCATTTCTAAGACATTCCCTCATAAGTGAGTTGTTGATTCTCCAGACTCTCACTGGGACTATTATTGGGATACAAAATTCAAGCTATCTCAACACATTGTGAAATGTGTATATTGTACCTGTCTGAATAATTTAATCAAGATAGGTGGCTGAAACAGGTTTTTTGGAGGGAGAAGAACTGTGTTGATCAAAATTTTCCCTCTGAAGGCTGGCTATTTTCCTTGGTTTTTTTGTTGTCATTTTTCAGTCACTTCTGAGTCTTCATAACCCATCTTGGGATTTTCTTGGCAAAGATACTAGAGTGGTTTGCCATTTCCTTTTCCTGCTCATTTTGCATATGAAGAAACTGAGGCACATAGGGTTAAGTGACTTGCCCAGAGTCACATCACTATAAGTGACTGAGGCCAGATTTGAGCCTTTCTGACTCCAAGGCCAGCACTCTATCTACTATGTCACTTCAGTTGAGTTAGTTAAATTAGAGTTATATAGTATCTATCACTATCTATCATGAAGATATGATGATGCCTTCCACAAAGCAATCTTCCTGATGGTCAAGGAACTGAGTTCTAGGGAGAAGGATCATTTATAAAGCTTTGAGCCTGAATCTGCCAAACATGTAAAGAGCTCAAATCTTCTCTCATCTACACCCTTTATCATAGTCATACATTTAGAGCTGGAATGGACCTTAGAGGTCAACTAGTCAAACCCCTTCATTTTACAGATGAGGAAACTGAGTCTCAAAGAATCTCCCTAAAATAACAAAGGTAGAAATGGCAAAAACCAGGATTTGAACCAAGATTTTCTTATGTCAAAAATCAAGGATTTTTACATTGCCTTGTTTTACCTCTCTTTTGTCTTGGTCCGAGTATCACAGGTCCCAACCATACACCATATAAAAATACTCAGGAAAACATAAGCGTTCCCCATTGGTTTTCTAATTGTCATTCCCAGTGGTGTCCTAGCAACTAAGGACATCTCCACAAAATACTTGCTCTGAGAAAATTGAAGCTATTCTCAATAAATTCCCTCTTCTCTGCTCCAAATCTCAAAAATCCTCATTTATTTTTCACCTATCCAATCCTTTGCTCTCACATCTCAGAGAAAGATGTGGCCATTTTCCTTACCAAGGGCAATCTTTCTGCTGGAGCCCTCAATCTTGTAAGTCTCCTTCTGTCTCCAGGAATGTGCTCCCTCATTTCTTCCTCCCACCTTTCTCATCTTCAATCATTATTTATTTATTGTCTCTAGACTTCCTACAGACACAGCTTTTCCCTAGCCTTAAAAATCTTCACTTGACCTGACTACCCCTTCAAGCTATTGTTTTGTATTTCTCTTTCACAGATAAACTCTTATATCTTATAAAAAGCTGTCTCCACAGATTACCTTCACTTACATCCCAGTCACTTCTTAGTTTCTTCTGATGTCTTCCACTTGACTGAAACCATTCTCTTCAAGGCTACTAATCTCTTAACTACTAATTATCTCTTAATTACTAAATTCAATCCATT
Organism: Antechinus stuartii; assembly: GCA_016696395.1. NCBI lineage: Eukaryota > Metazoa > Chordata > Mammalia > Dasyuromorphia > Dasyuridae > Antechinus > Antechinus stuartii. The sequence continues at coordinate 1,707,756 of MU174338.1, read as the reverse complement.
TTTTCCCTCAGTCTTTATACTTTTTGAATCACTATATCTCACTGATCCCAGCCATGCTCATCCAGGCCAATCATCTTCTTGTTTTCTCTACTGTCACTGACTCATATGAACCCCTGCACCTTCATGTTCTAAAGAGCTTACTCCTCTCAACACTGAGCCCTTGTGCTGATTAGTAGCACTTGAACACAAGCTTCTCACTTTCCCATGACTAAGCAGCCACAATCATTCCTTCCTTGATGTACCCCCAGCCGCCATGCACATTTCACCCTGTTTCCCTCCCACCTCTTCATCTGAGAACTAAAATAAAATCAAGGCTGCCATTCCTATAGAAAGAGTATGTCATTTATTTCCCCCATGTCCTTACTCACTATCTTTATGCCTTTTCAGACCAAAGCTTCCATCAAGCCTTCTGATATATTCATTGAAATGGATTTCTAATTGACAATAAAGTTTTCTTTGAAAAGTTGTTGCAGAAAGGGGGACATTTTCAATTTTTCTTCAAATATATATCATTAGGGAGTGAGAAGGAATGGTTAGTTCTATTTTAATTTCAGGGTATCAGCTATTGAATAAAATGAAAAACCCTTTCTGAAAATGAAGTTATGGATATTTTGGAGTAGTGTAAGTAGTAACCTTCATGATAGAAACTGCTTTTCTGGAATGTGAAAAATATATATAGATATATAGATATAAATATAGTGTTGCAAAGAGTCTGGAGGAAGGGTGGGAGAGTTTCACTATTAATTATCTGTGGTGCCATAACTAGGAATTTTTGAACTGAGGCAAATACCATAAATTACAGTTGGGATTGGGCCCAACAGAGCCTACATTGAGATGAGGAGGAAAAGGAGCATGATAAATAGTGTGAAGCAGGGAAGGGCATAAGGAGAGATTCCTCCAATCTGAAACCTTTCAATTCAATTTGGTAAACATTTATTAAGCACCTACTATGTGCCTGGCACTGTGCTAAGTGCTAGAGATACAAAAAAAGACAAATGACAGTTCCTGGAGTTCAAAGCTTACAACCCATTAATTGTAATAATTATAATCTAATTGTTTTCTATGTTAAGAATCATTCTTTTTAAGTAGATGCTGCTCTCTATTGTTTCTCTCAAGCTGAAAGACAGTAAATTCTGATAGCAACATTGAAGTTCCACCATCTCTAACTCTAGCACTCTAAGCCTAACCTCAGATTTTTCTACCCTAGTTGCAGCTGTGTTCATCAGCTCTAATGAGTGTAATCATCTCTACATAGAAGACTGCCAAATCTCAGATTCAGCTTTTATCTCTCATATGAATTCCCATCCCACATTGCTGGAACTGTTTAAATTTGTTTCCCTTATACTATTCTTTTTCAATACATAATTCTATCCCACTCTAAAAGGGATCATGGAACTAATGTCTTAGTATTTGGAGTCAAAGATTCTAGGTTCAAATCCTAGATCTGCCTTGTGATCTTGAGCAAATCACATTTTACCTTTATGGGTCTCAATTACTCATCTGTAAAATAACATCTAAAGTCTTTTCCAGCTCTCTGTGAATCTATCATTCCATTAAGAAATGTTAGAAAATGGTGCTCGAGAATTTCAAGAAAAGCATTCACTTGAATGCAGATGGACATCAATGGAGTGAGCCTAGTATAATGGAGAGAGTACACAACTGGCAATTAGAAAATCCTGGGTTTGAATCTCAAATATTTACTAGATATGTGACTTTAAACAGGAGACATAAACGCTTTAGACCTCAGCTTCCCTATTTATAAAATTAAGCATTTGGACTTGATGATCTCTAAGGTTCATTCCAGGCCTTACTCTTTGATCCCAAGTTCCTTGGAGACAAGAAGACCTAAGTTCAAATATGATCTCAAACACTTATTAGCTGAGTGATCCTGGGCAACTCACTTAATCTTTTTTTTTTCCCCTATTTGTTCTTTTATTGGAATGAGAGTTCCATCATGATTTCTTTTTTTTTTCTCCTTATTCATTTATTCATTTGTTTATTTGTTTGTTTTTAATATGCATTGCTTTATGCTCTCAAGCCTGTTCTTCCAGGTTAATGTCCCATTATCTAGAACTAATCCCTTATTCTTTTCATAATCATTTGCAAAACTTACCTCTCCAAGATGCCATTCTTAACGGCCCTTGTCTTATCTCACTATACCTTTTGATAAATAATTACAAAAAAACTCAATATAAAAGTGCTTTACTTTGTTACTTAGCTAACATTTTCATTTCATACGGACCTCCTAGAAACCTAGCACTTTAACTTTAAAAAATTGATCTTCTATAATAGATTTTCAGGTACTTATGGAAAAGCCATTATGGGATAAATGTAAAGGCATAGCTTGGAGGTAATGATAGGGGAAGAAAGGGAAACAAGATGGAATAATCTTCTCAGGGCTCTACTAACACCATGGTACTAGCAGTCAACATTTTTACCTAAAGATAAGCCAGCCCTGCTGCAAAGAGATGGGAAAAATTAATAAATAAAATGACCAATGCTTGTATTTTTGACATTTTTTTCCATGTTTCATTCCAAAAGTCCTTGTGGGCTTGGCTTTGGCCTATCACGTCCATCAATTCTTCTGTGAAATTACTGAGAACCAATTTCCTAAACCAATTTATTTTCAATGGAAGTTAAAATATGCAAGGACCAACCTAAGGCAGAAATAAAAGAAAAACAGAATAATGTCCACACACCCACAAGGATTACACAAGGTAGCAATTATGGCTAAATGACAGGTCCTGTTTGTTCCTAAACCTGAACAATAAGGAGTTTCTTGTTAGAAATCCAGAGTGCATATTTCATATTCAGAAGTCTAAAAGAAAAGAGAAATTCATGATCATGGGATCCTATACTTAAAGTTGGAAGGGACTTTAGAACTCATCTAATCTAAGCCTTCAATTTTTAAAGAAAAGGAAACTGAAACCTACACTTGCCCAAATTCTTATGGGTAATAAGTGGTAAAGTTAGGATTTGATCTAAAGTCCTCTGACTCTAAATTAATTCTTGTTCTTTTCTGGGCCACAGGATTTGTTGTTGTTGATGATGATGGTGATGGTGGTGATGGCAGCAATAATGATGTTTTAAGAATCAAAATAACAGTAGCAAAGAACTGGAAATTGAGATGACCATCAATTGAAGAATGGCTAGGCAAGTTGTAGTATATGACGGTAGTAAAATACTACTATGCTATAAGAAACAATAAATTGTCTGATTTTAGAAAAACATAGAAAGACTTGCATGAAATAATGAAAAATTAAATGAGCAGAACCAAGAGAACATTATATACAGTAATAGCATCCATGGGTTCTGTTAAAGGCCTCATTTCTAAAATATATGAAGAATTGACTTAAATTTATAAGAATTCAGGTCATTATCCAATCGATAAATGGTCAAAGGATAAGAACAGACAATTTTCAGATGATGAAATTAAAACAATTTCCAATCATATGAAAAAATGCTCTAAATCACTAGTAACCAGAGAAATGCAAATTAAGACAACTCTGAGATACCACTACACACCTCTCAGACTGGCTAAATAACAAGAAAAGAAAATGTTGAATGCTAAAGGGAATGTGGTAAAACTGGGGCACCGATACATTGTTGGTGGAGTTGTGAACTGATCCAACCATTCTGGAGAAAGTTATGGAATTATGTCCAAAGGGCTATCTAATTGTGCATATCCTTTGATCCAGTGATGTCTCTACTGAGTTTGTGTCCCAAAGAGATCATAAAAAAGGGGAAAGGACCCACATGTGCAAAAATGTTTGTAACAGTCCTTTTTATAGTGTCAAGGAACTGGAAACTGAGTGAATGCCTATCAATTGGAGATTGGCTGAATAAGTTATAGTATATGAATGTTATGGAATATTATAATTCTATAAGAAATGATTAGCAGGATAAGTTCAGAAAGGCCTGGAGAGACTTACATGAACTAATGCTAAGTGAAGTGAGTAGAACCAGGAGAACATTGTATATAGTAACAGCAAGATTATAAAATGATTAATTGTGATGGATGAGGCTCTTAACAGCAATGTAATTCAGGCCAATTCTTATGGTCTTGTGATGAAGAGAACTGTCTGTGCCCAGAGAAAAGACTGTGGGGACTAAGTGTGGATCACAACATAGTATTTTCACTTTTTTGTTGTTGTTTGCTTGTATTTTGTTTTCTTTCTCATTTTTTTCCTTTGTTTTTTGTTGGAATCTTTACAAACTACTAACTCATTAGAGTTGATAGATTATTGATCTGATCTTACAAGAAGATGTTTTGGGCCAGAACCTGAAACAAGATACTAAGTAGAACTAATTAATACAATGCTTGTGTTTACACCTTTACTCATCGGAGTTCACAAGTATGGGAGATTCACAAAGTTAACTTTGTAACTTTGTGAATTTACACCTCCCTTGAAGCTCTTATGGCCAGAGAGCACTATGGGAGAAACCCATAATCCCTCTCTCTTGTATCCCACAATTCCTCTCTGTCATATACAAGAGACAGACAGAGGTTCTTGGTCAGATTTCAGCGGAATTACATGATTTTTAGAGCTAAAGGTTAAATAAAAATATCTGACTTAAATTGTTTATAAATATAACAGAAAAAATTTTCAGGTTTACAAGCAAGCATAGATGTATTTATTACAATAAGGAATAAATAGGGAATGGTTTTTTATGTTGGTTCTATTCTCCTTAATAATTCTCATAAACATACAATGTCCTAACCGGCTAAATTGAACCTACTTAAATTAAAAATTAAATAAAAACTAAAAGATATTAAATTAAATTAAAAATAAATTGATCCAATAGACTTGTTATGGAAAGAGGCATTTGCATCCAGAAAGAGAATTATGGAGACTGAATGTGGATCAAAGTTTAATATTTTCACTTTTTTTTTGTTTTTTCTCATTTTTTTCTGTCATTTTTTGATCTGATTTTTCTTGTGCAGCATGAATAATGAGGAAATATGTTTAGAATAATTGTACATATTTAAACTATATTGGATTGCTTGCTGTCTATAGAATGAGGTTGGATGGAGGGAGAAAAATTTGGAATACAACATTTTGTAAAGGTAAATGTTGAAAACTTTCTTTGCATGTATTTGGAAAAATTTTCAAAATTAGTAGACAATGTGGTGTGTTAGCAATTTTCTTTAAATAAAGTCAAACTGGCATTCAGGAGTAAGGAAATAGGGTCAAAAGTCTTTGAGACTGAGGTTCTTAGATTGGGTATGTTGGTTTAGGATTCCTTGATCAAGTTTTGCAGCAAATAATGAGATAATTTCATCATTCCCCATCTTCAGAGCTAAATCATATGCTGATTCTCCTTCTTCATTTTTCTTTCAAATACTCGCATTATATCTCAATAAGGCTGCTATTTTTCTTATGTAGCATGATAATTGTGGAAATATGTATAGAAGAATTGCACATGTTTAACATATATTGGATTGCTTGCCATCTGGAGGAGGGAATAGGGGGAGAGAGGGAAAAATTTGGAACACAAGGTTTTGTAAGGATGAATATTGAAAATTATCTATGCATATGTTTTGAAAATAAAAATCTTTGATAGACTTCCGGTTAAGATGGCGGAGAGGAGGCTCACAGCTGTGTAAGCTCCACGCTTTCTCTCACTATCCACTTCATTACAAGCCTCTGAATCAATGCTTGACTGAAAAAAAAACCCACAAAAAGTCACCAAGAGAAGCCATCCTTGAGATTCGCCAAGAAAGGTCTGTCTTCACTGGAGGGCTGGGGCGGTTTTAGATCGGGCGCAGGCTGAGGGCAGCGGCAGTGAGAGCACGGGAGCAGACCGGAGAGGGGGAGGGGAGTGATCGCAGCCGTCTCTGCGGGAAGAGCTTCGCTACAGGTTTGCATACTTTGCTCCGGCAGCAAGTCAGCAGCAAGTCAGCAGCCCAGCAGAGAAGCTAAAAACACCGGGGCTGAAGAATACAACCCCAAACAGCTGGAGTCTCTCGGGACCTGGCCGCCCCCCCCTTCCCCCCCCACAGTGACTCAGCACGCTCTGGGATCTCAGAGCGCACGTGCAGCACAGTCCTGCTAGTGCCTCGCTGCTGCCCCCTGCAGTCTGTAGAGGAAGCTCGATAACATACCCAGCCCCTCCCCCAAAGAAAGACTCCAGTTTTTTCTTCTTTTCTTTGCTAGTTTGTCTCTGATTAATAGACAGAATGAGCAAAAACCTGAAGAGGACTTTAACCCTTGACAGCTTCTATACAGATAGAGAGCAGACTCTAAATCCTGAGGAGACTAAAAGCAGACAGTCCCCAGGTGAATCCCCAAAGGAGGAAATCATCTGTTCCTCAGCACAGATGAACCTCATAGAAGTGATTAAAAAGGCTCTCACAAGGGAGCTAGAAGAAAAATGGGGAAAGCAGAGTGAGGCTTGGGAAAAGGAGAGGGAGGCTTGGCAAAAGAGCCTGGAGAAAGTTAAAGAGAGAGTGGATAAAGAAGTAAAATCCTTGAAAAATAGGATTGTTGAACTGGAAAACAAAATTGGCGAAATGGAAAAAAATTCCACAGAACAAAAGAACTCAATTGGACAGTTAGAAAAAGATTTTAAAAAAGTGTGTGAAGAAAATACTTCACTGAAAATCAGAATTGAACAAGTGGAATTGAATGACTCGAGGAGACAAGAAGAATCAGTCAAGCAAATCCAAAAAAATCAAACAATGGAGAAAAATGTGAAATACCTTCTGGGGAAGACAACAGACCTGGAAAACAGATCCAGGAGAGACAATCTGAGAATCATTGGACTTCCAGAAAAACATGATGAAAAAAAGAGCCTGGACACTATTCTCCAGGAAATTATCAAAGAGAACTGCCCAGAAGTCATAGGAACAGAGGAAAAAATAAACATTGAAAGGATTCATCGATCTCCCACTGAAAGGGATCCTAAAATCAAAACACCAAGGAATATAGTGGCCAAATGCCAGAACCCTCAGGTGAAGGAAAAAATATTGCAAGCGGCTAGAAAAACCCAATTCAAGTATCAAGGAGCCACAATAAGGATCACCCAGGATCTGGCAGCATCCACATTAAAAGACCGAAGGGCCTGGAATATGATATTCCGAAAGGCTAAGGAACTTGGTATGCAACCAAAAATAACTTACCCAGAGAGAATGAGCATCTTTTTCCAGGGAAGAAGATGGACATTCAACGAAGTAAGTGAATTTCATCTATTTCTGATGAAAAAACCAGAACTTAACAAAAAGTTTGATCTACAAATATAGATCTCAAGAGAAATCTAAAAAGGTAAAGATTAATCTTGGGAACTATATTTTGACTATATAGATGTATAAAGAATATATGTATACCTTGTTCTAGAAATTGATGTGGAAAGGACATTGTATCAGAAAAAGGGTAAAGTGGGGGTAGTACATCTCATGAAGAGACAAAGGAAACCTATTATATCTGAGAGAAAGAATGGAGGGGGATGAATATAGTGGGTATCTTACTGCCTTCAGAATTGGCCTTAAGTGAAAAATCTTAAGACATATTCAATCTATGGTGAAACTTCTCCCACCTCATTGAAAAGTGAGAAGGGAAAAGTGAAAAGGGAAGGAACAAGCTAAGCGGAAGGGAATACGGGAACTGGGAGGGAAAGGGGTAAGATAGGGGGAGGAAATCTAAGGCGGGGGGAGGGATACTAAAAAGGGAGGGCTGGGAGAAGCAAGTGGGGCTCACAAGCTTAATACTGGGAAGGGGGGGAAAAGGGAAAGAAGGGAGAAAAGCATAAACCGGGGTTAACAAGATGGCAAGTAATACAGAATTGGTCATTCTAACCATAAACGTGAACGGGGTAAACTCCCCCATAAAGAGGAAGCGGTTAGCAGAATGGATTAAAAGCCAGAATCCTACAATATGTTGTTTACAGGAAACACACCTGAAGCGGGGAGATACATGCAGGTTAAAAGTAAAAGGTTGGAGCAAAATCTACTATGCTTCAGGTGAAGTCAAAAAAGCAGGGGTAGCCATCCTGATCTCAGATCAAGCTAAAGCAAAAATTGATCTAATTAAAAGAGATAAGGAAGGGCACTATATCTTGCTAAAGGGTAGCATGGATAATGAAGCACTATCTATATTAAACATATATGCACCAAGTGGGGTAGCATCTAAATTCTTAAAAGAGAAACTAAGAGAGCTGCAAGAAGAAATAGACAGTAAAACTATAATAGTGGGAGATCTTAACTTTGCACTCTCAGAATTAGATAAATCAAACCACAAAATAAATAAGAAAGAAGTCAAAGAGGTAAATAGAATACTAGAAAAGTTAGATATGATAGATCTCTGGAGAAAATGTAATGGAGATAGAAAGGAATACACTTTCTTTTCAGCAGTTCATGGAACCTATACAAAAATTGACCATATATTAGGACATAAAAACCTCAAACTCAAATGCAGTAAGGCAGAAATAGTAAATGCATCCTTTTCAGACCACGATGCAATGAAAATTACATTCAACAAAAAACCAGGGGGAAGTAGACCAAAAAATAATTGGAAAATAAAAATCTTTAATTAAAAAATTATTTCTGAGGAGAAGGATCCCACCCTCCTTCAAAACATTTCAATCTATTTTGGGGACAGCACTAATTGTTAAATTGCATGGGATGTTCAGGGAAGAATGTCGTCTCTGATGTGAGGACTTGCAAAAGCTCTTTTCAGGACTGCTCTCATCTGTGGCTCCAAGAAACCACAGCCTGCCCAGTAACTACATCCCTGTAAACCCTTTCGGCAGACAGACTAAATCGAATTGAAGGTAACCAACAGACTTCAAATCCATACAATAAGTTAAGAGGATGTCTACACCAAGCATGTAAAGATTTCTTCTGGCAAAATGGACAGATGAATATAATGTGTTCCAATGGTCATGAAGGGGAATAAAACAGTGCAGTAGAATGCTTAGAGATAGGTCAGATATAAAAGTCACCAAGGTCATCCATTGTATCCCAGGCTATTTCAGTCTTCCTGACTTTTGTCTTGTTATTGGACCTAAACAACTCTGGAAGAGTAAAGCTAATTACTCTGTGCATCTATGCCTCATTTAAATACAATCCACAGATAAACCAAGACATCATCCTGTAATGTCATTGGCGCTCTTTGAAAATGAAGGCCAAACAAAATTATTAGTAAGCATGTTTTTAATGACATCAAATTTAAATCTTCCCTTTTCAATTTCCACTATTTTATATCAGGTTCTGCCCTTTGGGATCAAACAGAACAACCCTTTAAATACCTGAAGATAGTTATGATTTCTCACACACACACACACACACACACACACACACACACACACACATGTCTTCTCTTTTCCAGGTTAAAAAAAAAAAAACTCCAATCCCAAAATAACATGGAGTTCTTTATCATCCTGATTGCTTTCTTCTGGATAATCTCCAGTTTATGACATCTTCTTAAAAGTCAGTGCCAGGAACTAAACACTATTCCATATACAGTTTCTGGAATACAGAGTATTGACAGTTTTTCACATTCTTATTTCTAGAAATTCTTTATGCCTTCCAATACAGCTGAAGATTACATTCGCTTTTTTGGCTGCCATGTACCACCACTGATTTCCATTGAGTTTTCAGTCCAATAAAATCCCCAAATATTTTCCAGACAAAATGCTATATATTCGTGTCTTCCCCATTCTATACTTGTAATCAAATTTCTTTTTTGCTTTTCTCTATAAAATTCAAGGCCAGGACTATATGGTTCCTTCTACTTCTCATATTTTAAGCCATCCTAATATTCATTGTAAGGATTATCTTATCATTGAATACACAATGACACCATGACCAGTGCATCTCAAATAAATTTTATTATGATTCTCAAGTAGCTGAGTTTAGATTATATTTTACAATAATCATATAGTACTTCTGTGGGCAACTCAAATTCTGCTGAGATCACATTTACACACATTAAATGGACAGCTTTTACTTGGCCAAAATATGAACACACAGGGAATTTAGGCTCCTTCTCCAAGAGCAAGGTCTCTCTACAAAGTTATCTACACAGATGTGTCACTAACTTCATCAACATGGAGAAAGTCCATTTCTTCATGTTCTTCCTATGGCACAACAAGTAGATTCTATCCTCACATTTAAAAAAAAAAGGAGACAGAACTCAAGATCTACAACAGGACAAGTTCAATCTACTGGAACAAGTATTTATTATGTATCTTCTTTGTCCCAGGCATTGAACTAAGTGCTAAGCATTCAATGACAAAAATAAAATAGTTTCTGCCTTCAAGAAGATTATGTTCTTGGAGGAGAATGACATCAATTATTCAATCTACAAACATTTATTTATTACCTACCATATGTCAGGCATGGTACTATGGATACAAAGACAAAAACAATCCTGACCTTCTAGAGCAGGAGTTTCCATTTTATCAGAGGAAGCAGCAGGTTCACAGATAAACATATAGAAAAATTCACAAAATAATTACAAGGTAATTTCAGAAAAGATACAATAGCAGTTTCGGATATAGGGTTCAGAGAAGGGAAGGGATATAGAGAAGACATATATCAACTTCCCTTCCAGCACCAGGGTGCTGGCAGGGGGCAGGGAGGACAAGAGAAGGTATCATTAGTACTGGAAAAAATGTTCAGGAATGCTTTTGTAGGGAACCAGATGTCTTTGAATGTCAAGGTTTGGAGGGATCACTAGAGGAAGAGGATGAGAGTGAAAGGAAGGTTGTTAACAATAGAACTGTTAACAAAGAGCAAAATGAAAGGTCCAGATAGAATTGGATTGGTATGTGTAAGGCATAGGGCAGAGATCAATAGCAATAAATGAACAAGAAGTGATGGCAGGGGAAAGGGATGGTTTTCAATTAGGGAGCTAGGGAGTCTATATCTTTGGGATTTCAAGAGGGGTGGGATTTTGCTAGACATAGGGAATATAGTGTTATTTTACTGGGGCAATCATCCTTAAGAACCCTATGAATGACATAGGGAGAGTCACACACAGTTAAGTAAATACAAAGAATATATAAAATAAATACAAAGTAATTTGGGGGAAAAGAGAATATAGTAACAACTGGAGAGTTCAGGAAACAACTCCTATAGAAGGATGTGGCACCTGAGCAGCTAGATTTTCAGTCTCTCCTCTGCTCTTCAGGAACCTGCAGCACAAAGAAAATAGTCACAGCAAACATCAAATTCAGTGACTTGACCAATGTCAGTCTCAAATAAAGCATCCTCATGTTTTTTTGGCTTCCTTGAGCCAGCATAGGAATCACTTCCTGTTTGCTTTTTGTCCATCCTTTGAGCTGGTTCAGTTTCACTCACAACAAGGTCTATTCAACGAGATACTGCTTTTCTGATCATACTTGTGTTATGCTTTAAAAATCCACTACAGGGCAAGAAATCAATCTAATAAGTAGCCACAGTATATGTGCATCAATCCTCCAAAACAAACTGGTTGCACACAACATAATGCCAATCAACACTTCACTTTTCTTGATGGCACTATGAGCCTCTCTAGGCCAAATGGTATGCCCTGAACTTGTTCAACCAAGATGTCCCTGAAAATTGGATCCTTGAGAAGGCTGGTGAGAATACACATATTTTAAGTGGCATGTGAGACATTGCTATCCTTGATTGGTACTGCTGTGTGAGCTCATTCAAAAATCCACTGGAAGTAACAATTTTACTGGGTAAAAATATTAGATAAAGCCCAAACTATAATCTGGCTAGGGAGATAATGAAATTTTTCTCTCAAAAGTTTCTCAGAAACTATTCTTTTTTGTCCTTTGAAAGAAGGGCATTTCTCAACCCCCTTTCCTTCCTCTATGGCTGCTTGAGAGAAGATATTTTCCTCCCATTTTAGCCTCATTACTCACACTCATTACTCTTTTCTACAGACTGAAGAGAAAGACACTTGAGCTGCTGGAGACTTCTCCATTTCGGTTGCTATGATATGATTCTGGTAACTACATACAGTGAAAATCTCTTCATCTGGATCTTTTTTCTCCTCTTTTCATCTATCCTAATTTTTTTAAAAGGCTCCTGGGATAAGGGAACAGAACAATCACTTGTTGATTTGTTCTCTCCTACCTTTTACCACAATTTAGGTGAGAATTAAGTAAGATCCCTCATCTCCTCTTCCTCTTTCTTGACTTGCAACAGATGCAATTAGGCTCCACTTACTCCACCAAAATTTTATGGATAAATAAAAACCATTAACATTGTTGTCTGCTTAGATTCACTGACATGGCTACATGTAGATATCTGTCCTGCTTAGTCAATCCAGGCTTCTCTCCAAGGCTACAAGTAGTCTCTCCTCCCACACAAGCATCCAACTCATAGATACAGTTCATGTACTTGTTAGGTGGTCTGAAAGTTCAAACACCTAATACAATTAGGTTGAAGAGCCATTGGAAATGGGTGCAGGAGATGATACATACAAATATATATATTTACATGAGATGGGACTTCATGAGACTTCTCCAGGAAGTGCCTGCCTAAATTGGCCCCTATTTTTATCCAGATTTGGGTGTCTGAGGCAAAGGAGCAGCAAAGCTTTTGGCATCTCTGCTTGTTTTTCTCACACAAGGGGTTCCTATTTCATCATTATCTTGGCCTTATTTAACTCACTGCCACAATAGGATCTACAGAGGAGATATCTGTCTTAGCTGAATGACCATTGGAGGCAGCTGGGAGGTTGCCAGGGCCCTGTATCCCCTTGCAGTTGCCACTTTCTGGCCAAGCTACCCGATAAGAGGGAATTGTAGAAGGAAGCATATGTTCCCGAGGTCTGGGTGCCTTTTTGCATATGCTCAGCAAAGCTTTCAGCTCAGATCTGAAGTTCTCATTGAGCCAGCAGTAGATGAAGGGGTTATAACAGGTGCTGCTCATGGCAAACCAATGAAAAGCAAAATAAAGGGCATTATTGCTCCGGATGGTCTTACTGGAGAGAAGGAGGACATAACAGTTCAAGGGGAACCAGCAGACAGCAAAAAGCACCACAACCAACATCAGCATCTTGATGGTCTTCTTCTTTTTCCGTCGAAGGGCATAGTACTGCTCTGTGGTCACATCACCAATGGCATTGCGCAGCCAGAGCTTCTTGGCCATGCGAGTATAAGCCACAGAAATGATGAGAAGAGGTGAGATGTAAAGCAAAATGAAGGTTGCCAGGTCCAGGTACTTCCAGAAGAGATCTGCTGGATCTGGGAAGTCTGGGAGGCACAGACTGCGGACGACATCTTCACTGTAGGATAGAGGCGGAAAAGGAAGTGAGGAGCGGGAAAAGGAGTAAGGAAAAAAGATCAGTGGAAAAAAAAAAAAGTCTCAGTCTGAAAAACATCAGCTAATGAAAACTAAGGACGTAGCTATCTTGTATTTCACTCTCTTTCAAAGAAAGTGAGCCAAGAAGAAAAGAAATGATGGCCCTATTGAGTAATGGCACAATAGGGACAGAACCGCCTACGTTTCCTGGTTTTATCAATAATCCTGTTCTTTACCTGGGGTCTTAAAGGAAACTTAATGATAATCTAGTCCTAGTATTACCTCCTCATTTGTCAAATGAATAAAGTGAGAGCCAAAGAGAAATAGTTTGAAATCCCACAGTGAAGTAAGTAGCATAGGCGACATTTGAACACAGACCCTTTGAGATTAGTTCCAGTCTTTTTTGCAGAACCTCACACTATTGCCCTTCTCCTTATACCAGCATGCTCTTCTAAATGCTTTAATACCTTTATCAAATGTCATGGTCTCCCTTTATTGGTATAAACCTAAGAAAGATCCCTTTCCCCATTGGAAACTGCAAAATAAAAAGGCCTGTGTTTATCTCCGAGTAATACTTCCAATTATTTTTGGTATTTTTCATAGAAATAATTATATTTTATAAGGAATTTAAATCTGAGACTCGGTTTCCTCATCTATTAAACAAAATTTAAAAAAAAAAAAACAACTCTGAGGTCCTTTTCAGTTCTCATTTCAATGGTTTCATAATTGCAAGTTTGCTTTTCCTATGACATGTCCTGCATTATTGCAAGCATATTTGGGGCAAAGTAGTGAGAGTATGACATAAAGATATGTGGAGTATCTGTGCAATTTTAAGACCCACCTTTCAAGACCAAGCTGAGTCTGGTTGTTCTGATTCTAATACTCTAGGATATATGATCATGTGCCCCCTAGTGACAGAAGTCCATTACTACATTTTAGCCTTCCAGGTACCAAATGAAAAACTGAATGGGGAGATGGGGAAAACTGAGCAGGAGGTAAGGGATTAGGAAGGCTAGGCAGAAAAAGTACGAGTAAACAGGATGACACAGGAGGAGACAGAAAGGAAAATAGACTAGGAAAAGGGAAAGAACATGCTAGAAAGAAGATAAATGAAGCAGACAAGCAAAAGCTGACCCACTGTCTGAGGATGTCATAAAGGGGGAAACAAACTATAAAAAATAGAGTACTTTAAAGTTGGCAGCATGTGTGTGTGTGTACACATATATATGTGTGTATATGTATATATACACACATATATGTATATATTTGATCCTTAAAACATACAATCATTTACAAATGAGAAAAATGAGGCACAAAGAAATGAAATGTTTTATCAAAGAGCACACAGATAGTAATATGAATTCAGACCCTCTGATTCCAAAGAAACCATTATTTCCATTGCACCACAGGATATCAGTTGGACTAGATGATTCCTGAGATTTCTTCAAACTTTGAGTTTATATAATTCTATAATTCTTAAATATATGTGTGTATATGCCTCTATATACATATATGTATATTTAAATATGTATATATATTATATATGAAAGGCATGATATATGTGTGTATGTGTATATATGTGTGTATATGTATGTATGTTTATAGGATGGTAAGATGCTGCAGTGGATAAAATACCTGGCCTGGAAACAGGAAGATTCATCTTCCTAAATTCAAATCTGGCCACAGATGCTTACTGGCTATCTGACTCTGGACAACTCACTTAACCCTGTTTGTTTCAGTTTCCTTATCTGTAAAATGAACTTGAGAAGAAAATATCAAACCAATGTCTTTGCCAAGAAAATCCCAAATGGGATCATGAAGAGTCATATGAAACTGAAATAACTGAACAATATATGTGTATATGTGTATACACTTTTATGTAAGCTCCTTGAGTGTAGAGATCATTTCATTGTCTTTGTGAGATCCCAGTCATAGCACATGATAGGTAATTAATAAATAAATGTTTATAAAGTAATTTATTAGTGATCCTTTGGTACAGTAGAAAGAGCACTGAACTGGGTATTAATAGTCTTGGGTCACAATCCCAGCTGTACCACTACCCTCCTTTATAACCCTAAGTGCTTCCATTCTCTGGGGCTCAATTCCCTCATCTGTAAAAGGAAGATATTAGTCTGTAAGGACGTCCAAGGTTCCCTCCATCTGTTGTTTCCCATACTTTGTATTTTTATAACCCAGTATTTCACAGCTTTGGCCTAAAAGCAAGTTTCGTGAAACCAAGTTACTAATTGGGGACTATGCTTGATGAGTGAGTGTCACATACTTAATGTCTTCTTGACACATAATCAGGATACTTCCTGGTTGACACTAGTATCTTACCTGTATTTGAAGGTAAACAGTTTTTGGTAGATAGCATGTGGGAGGGAAAAGCAGGTAGCCATGATCCAGATGACTGCAATAGAAATAAGTCCTTTTGTAGAGGAGATTCGGGGTTTCAAAGGATGCATGATAACCTACAAAGGAAGTAAATCAGAATCACAAGTTCACAAAATGACAGGAACAGAATTTCAGAATAAAAGCATCCTCAGAGGACATCAAATCTAGCCAATTCTTCAAAATGAATCTCTTCTATGGGATTTCCAATAACTGATTATCCAGCCTTCCTTGAAAACCTTCAGTGAGTGGAGCTACAGTGTAGCTCTAGCTGCTAAGTATTTACACAGAACTTCAATTTATCTCTCAGTTGCTTCTTCTACTCATGACTTATCCAGTTCTATCCTCTGGAGCCATAAAGAACAGATATAATACCTCATTCATTTCCATGAGAACCTTTCCTTAAGTACTTAAAGCCTATGATCCATTTCCCCCATAAACTGTTTTCTTTTCTCTAGGCTAAATATCTACAGTTCTTTTAGCCAGTCCTCCCATAACAGTGCTCAAGGCCCACAGGTTACCTCACCTAAGAATTAGCAATAATGAGGAATCCAAGCCAAGCATATTCTCTTATTCTCTCTCCCTACAAGTGTTATTAGGTCATTCAAAACACCTCCTTTCTTTTCAATGGACACTACAGCTCCTACTGGGGCTATCAATAATACAGTATCTCATAGGCTGTTTTGAATGTTCTCTTCCTACATAACCCAAGAATAGTTGTAGGGTCATAGTTCCCTCAAGGGAAGGTGAGAGTATTTTGTCCAGCATTGGCAGGCAGCAAGGGAAATAACATTTTTCTTCTTCCCTTCTAGTTTTTGTTCTGTTTTGTATATTGAAGCATGGAAGCTGAGTGGTCCAGAATATTTTTTGCAAGTTTTTTGAGGAGTAAGAAACAGAAATGTTTGAGAGAGGTAAGCCTTTATTCACTCCTCTAGGAAGTCAGATTAATTTTATCCCTGCCCCACATGTTTGTTTCCTCTTCACATTTTGCATGTAAAGGAGTAACTCCAGAGACAGAATTATGGTTCTATATCTGTGGACATGAGAATATCTCAGAACAAATATCACTGAATGCTCATGCCCTTGCTGCCTGCCCTATTCTGAGGCTAGAGATCATTGAGTAGATGAAGTAGATTGGGCTTAATCCAAAGAGTCCTGAGAGATTCATTTTAGGAAATCTTAACTCCTTTAAATTGCACTGGAATGTATCCCCCTTTTTCCCCTTCTCCTCACAGACTTCATTTCTTCTTTCAAGACATAGTTCAGAAATCATTTTCTGTCCCAAACTCTTTATCTCCCACCTCCACCCCACTCAGAGGTTAGTATTTTCCCACACTATCTTATGTTTTACTTACATTATAATCTCTTCATTTTTATACTGTATCTGATTAGATATGGATTTGTCTCTCCTCATTAGAATATAAACTTTTTAAAAGAAGAGGTTGTCTCCTCCTTTGTCTATATCCCCAGCACCTACTATATTTCCTGGTATATAATATATGACTTGTCAAGGCTTGTTGGTTAATTGGGAGCCTAATAGAATCTGAAGGATGTTTCTTTCATAAATCATTGGAATACAGGAGTTAGAGATGGAAAAGTTCTTAGAGACTATCTGAACATCCTCCTTTGTGTTACAGATAAGGAAATGAAGGTCTGGAGAGGTTAAATAATTTGGCCAAAACCACTCAAAGTAATAAGTGGCCAAAACAAAAGTCAAACAATCAACTGGCACCAAGTCCAGGGCTCTTTCTGCTGCTGCACAGATCCCATTCATCTCCAGTAAGTGCTTTCCTGAATACCAAAGTCAGGGAAAGGAAGTCAGAGGGGAATACAGAAATTGCAGATGCCATTGATGAGGGTGAAAGAGATCAAAGACTGTAAAACAGCAAAGCCCTAATTTCTCTCAGGTTCCTCTGAAACAGCAGAAATCAAATTATTCCAGGAAGCAAAGACTATTTTCATCAGAAAAGATTTTACTGTCCTACAAAGGGCAGAAATTAAGGAAAACCAACAATAGCAAACACCAACAATACTGAAGGAGCCTTGATTTTGCTGGGATAATCTCAAATCATCATCAAATGATCAGCTGGACACTAATGAATCCCTAGTCTCCCTAGGACGCAGATGGTTTTTAAAACAAAAAAATGAATCAGCTCTCATACCACATCCCTTCCTGGACAGTCACAAGTGGTACTATTACCAAAGAGATTTTTCCCAATGATGCTAGTGACAATCAGTAGAAAGACAACTAAATTTAGAATTTTGGTCTTAATTTCAATTCTGACATTACTTGAATAATGTTGGATAAGTTATTTCTCTGCACCTCAGTTTCCTCATCTATGAAATGCAAGAGATTGGACTAAACATTCTCTAATATATTTTCTAGTTCTGATTCCACGACCTTAAGATAGATCTCTACTTGGAGATCTACATACTAGCTTAAAAGATTCTTGAACATGTTAATCAAGTAGGGCTTTAATCACCCACTATGGGAAACTTCATTAGCTCCAGTTGATTGAAAGTTCACACTGAACAATTAAAAGATGATTACAGTGCACATGAGCTTTAGATATTAATTTCCATTTTCTCTTCCCCCTCCTCCTTCTCTTCCTCCTTCTCCTCTTCTTCTTCCTCTTCCTCTTCCTTCTCCTCCTCTTTCTCCTCCTCTCCTTTCTCCTCCTCCTCCTTATCCTTCTCTTCCTCCTCCTCCCCTTACTTCCATTTCCTTTTCTATACTTCACACACATACATAGGCATTTGGGACAAGTAGCTGAGATGTAGACTGGAAGTGATATCATTACCCATTCATTTATGTTGATTAGTCTGGAGAAGGATCCAGAATTGGGGATCCTAAAATATCTTCCATTTGTGACTTGGATCTCTCTTTGAGGAAAAGTTTTGGCATGTGAAGGCATGATGGGTATAATGATGGACCAGAACGTCATATATTGAACCAATATTTCCTTATAAACTCAACTACAAGTACATTTTTTCTTGTGTTGGCAAAAGTCTGAGAATATTTTGTTTTCTTGGTATTTCAATATAGACTTTGATTTAATGCAATAATTAGAATTATTTCCTGGGTCTTGTGAACCCACTACAGTGCTTCCCTTCTGTCTGCCTGCTATCTCACATTTCATTCTGCCTTTTTTCAGAAAAATATCTAATTAGCTTCTTGAAGATATTTCTATCTGCAACTGAGATCTCTTCCTGATTTGGGGAGACTGTGAGAATCTTATACTCATGCCATTCAATTTCTAGTATCAATGCCTTTGTCCAGGCTAATCCTCCATACCTGAAATGCACTCCCTGATCACATCTACCTCTTAGAACTCTAGATTCTTTCAAAGTTCAGCTCAAGTATCACCTTGTATATAAAGTCTTCCTTAATCATCTCAACATCTAATATCACCCCAGCCCACTCCTCAAAAAAAGAATTATCTTTCATTTCTTTTTTACTTATATGTGTACATCTTTAACCCATAGGGGATAAGTTCCTTTAGTGTTTCACTAATTTATTTTTGCATATGTGTCTCCAGCATGTAAATAAATGCTTGTTGCTTGAGTATTCATAGCTCAGTAGAATTGTTTTCCTTTTTCTCTTTTTTAAATTTTAAACTTTATATTCCCAGTCCTGATTTCACAAATGAGAACATGATTAAACAGTTTGTCTAACAGAGTTCAGCTAGTAAATGGAAGTCCTGGAATTCAAACCCAAGTCTTCTATGTGAATTGGGTCAAACATTCTTTCCCCAACATAAAAATGGCTACAAAATGGAAAACCCTTATGGTCCTGAAAACACTAAAATATTTATAAATAAAGGAAAGCAAAGATATGTACTTACTTCGATTCATAGAGCACCAGTCCTGGAATCAGGAGGACCTGAGTTCAAATATGACCTCAGACACTTAACACTTTCTACTGAGTGACCCTAGACACATCACTTAATCCCAATTGCCTTAGCAAAAATAATAATAATAATAATAATGTCACCTTAATCTAGAATCATGCCTCTATCTAAAACTTTGTAAAACCCTACAACAACCTGAATTCCACCACTAATTTAGTTGACACTTCTCTGGCCAAGAGGATATGCATATTGTGACCATATCTTTTGTCTCCTCCAATTTGATCTCACTTTCCTGCTGATGATAGGCAAAATAACCCAGAATAAAGTTGTAAACAAGACTCTGGATCTCCTGCCTTTTGTGAATGTCTTCTCTGACTCAACCAGGATGAGCAACCTGGTCAATGAGGTTCTGAGTATCAAACAATACTGCTCTGAATCAGCAGGGGAGTTACTGAATGGCAGCCATTGTTCCCCCTGATTTCTGAGCTCTTCTTCTGAACTAATTTTCTAACAAATTTTCACATACATTCTTCATTACAAACATAACAGCAGTAAGTTTGCTAATGAAAGCCCCCTCTCATATCCCTCAAATACTTTTAGCATCAGAGATGGGAAGGAAAATGGGAAGGTTTTTCCCATAAATGAAGCCTCACCTGGTGTCTGTCCACAGCAATAGCTGTCAGGGTCAAGGCTGAAACGTGGAGGGAACAATACTGAGCAAATCGGCTGATGTGGCACATGCCCTTCCCAAATATCCATGTGCTGTTCACAAAACGGACCTAAAAGGAAACAGTCAGTGCAATGAAAAGTTTGCTAGTCGAGGACCTGGCTTCATTTCCTGAATCTGCTGTTTATTATCTTTGTGACCTTGGACAACTAAATCTCTCTGAGTCTCTGTTTCCATATTTATAAAAATAAAAATAAGGGTGTGGACTATATGACCACTAAGGATCTTAATTCTATATTCTATGAACATATAAATACAAGTTTTATCTCTCAGAAACTTTCCTAACCTTGTTTTCCTTTCTTTTCCCTTTTAAATCAACAAGCATTTTTTTTTCTTCTTCCCCCCCTTCATCTCAACTGAAAAGAAAAAACAATACTCTTGCAACAAATATGCATAGTCAATCAAAACAAATTGCTGTGTTGTCCATTTCCAAAAATGTGTATTTTCTCCTCTATCTTAAGTCCATCACCTCTCTGACAGGAAGCAGGCAATATATTTCATCATTGGTCCTCTGGACTATGGTAGGTCATTGTATTGACCACTTTTCTTAGGGTTTTCAACAAATGTTATACTTATAAATTTTTCTCATCTGGCTAATGTCACACTCTAAGAGTTCACAGAGGTTTTTCCAAGTTTCTCTGAAACAATCTCCCTTCCATATTTCTTGCAGTATCATAGTATTTTGTTATATTTATATATCATTATTAGGGAAGCCATTCTCTAAATGAGTGATTCTCAAAATGTGGTCCAGAGAATCTTGGAGGTGTCTGAAATCCTTCCAGAGAATCTACAAATTCAAAATTGGGGAGGAGGTATTTCTTACATGGTAAATATAAATATTATCCACATAAACAAAAACTCTTGGACAGATTCTCAATGATTTTTAATAACATAAAGATAGTGAGAACAAACATTTGAGAATCACTGCTCTAAATGATGAGCTCTTCTTTAGTTTCCAATTCTTTAGCATTACAAAAAGAGATGCCATAAAAATTTCTGTCTATATAGATCTTTTTCCTCTTTCTTTGATTTCTTTGGCTAAGAAATGTTATTTCTGGATCAAAAGATAAGCCCAGTTTAATATCTTTTAAGACATAGGTACAAATTTCTTTCCAGAAGGCTATATCACTTCACAGTTCCACCAATGATACATTATTTTATATTTTCCTGCAGCCCCTCCAACATGTATTATTTTCTTTTTATGTTGTCTTTGCCATTATAATCAATGTAAGATTATTTTAATGTATTGTCTGTATTTCTGTAGTTATAATTATCAGTAGCTTTTTATATATGGTTATTGATAGCTTTAATTTCTTCCTCTTAAACTGCTTATTCCTAGTCTTTGATCATTCTTCATTGAAGATTGGATCATTCTTATAAATATGAATCAATTCCTTATGTATTTTGGAGGTGAAACTTTTATCATAAAAATTTGATGCAAAGATTTCCCCCAATTAATTGTTTTCCTTCTAATTTTAGCATTGGTTTTGTTGTGCAACATCTTTTAAATTTTATACAATTGAAATTGCTTATTTTGTGATCCTCTCTATCCTTTGGTTATACACTCTTCTCCTCTGCATATATCTGAAAGGTAATTTCTTTCTTGTTCTTCTTCTAATTTACTTATGAACTTTTTATGTCTATTGTCTACCAGATGCCCACTTGGTATAATGAGGGAATGGAGGAAATGTGCTGTTATTTTTTAAACCTATAGTTTTATGGATTTTTAAAAATAAAATCTATAGTTTTAAATCCTTTTCCTTACTAATTTTGTGACCTCAAAAAAGTCATTTAGTTTTTCTGAATCTCAGTTTTTTAATCAGAAACATGGGAATAATCTATTTCACAAGGTTCTGGTAAGGATTGAATGACATAAATTTAATATTTATTGTGGAAAATCAAACATGTTTTTCACTCTCTACTAAGCATAATACATTTATTGTATATAGTAGAGCGTTATCACATGGTAAATGAGTGGATTGTTCTATAGTCTAAACACTTTTTTATGATTTCATGTTTTCTCCTTTATGAAGCAGACATGCTTTCCCAAAAAGTACCACGATGATGGTTCAGATGTTTCAAAATTGCCTTGGGTGGCATAATGAGATCTGAGCTAAACTGAGAGTGAACTCATCACCTTCTGGTTTTCTTAGTCTGATTTCTTATTGATCATTTCTTCCTGAAGAATACAATGGAGCTTTTCAGAGTTTTCTACAGCTCCTAGACAGGTCCAGAGCTCCAAAAGGGAGATGTCAGATGGGGTGGAGGACTATGATCATGTAAGCATCACTGGAAATATTCCACAGGGAATAAAACAAAGACTTTCCATGAAAAGTAGAAAGAGGAGCTCAGTAGCCTTGGAAATAATGGGAAAGCAAAGAGTATAAGGATAAGAGAAATTTCTTCTACATAAAATAGCTAGTTAACAATCTGAGGTCCTCTAAGGAACATCATAAAGTTGAGCAAGCAATTCAATATAATTTAATTAATCTAACATTCATTAAATACCTACAATGAATTTTTCTGGTGTTGTATACATAGAAAGAGAATGAACTTACAATGTAACACAGGGTAGGAGAAAAGATAAGTATAACTGAGATCTGAGCAAGAGTGATATATATGCAAAGGAGAAGTAATTCCAACAAGAAAATATGTAGAAATAATTCCTATAAGAAAATCTGTGGAAGGAGATGGCAAATCTGGTGAAGGATTCATGGAGGAGGCAGCAACTTAATTGGTCCTTGAACAAAGGGAAGGATATAAGTAAACAGAGAAGGGAGTCCATTCCTGGCATATAGGAGAGTATTGAAGGAATAGAGAGAGAAGAATAAGCAAAACGAGAACAGGGACGGGCAGTCATCCAGTTTGGCTGGAACAGAAAATACATGAAGGGCAGCGGTATGACATAAGGATAAATAGGAATGTTGATGCCAAATGATGGAGAGCTTAAATCCCAGGATAAGGAGTTAATATGAAAAAGAATACAAGCGTAGAAAAGTTAGGCTGCATCTGTTCCTGCTCTTCTAGGGCTGAGGCAAAAAAAAAAGTGCCTTTGAGCCATGCTAATAATAATAACAGCTAGTATTTATGTAGCCCTGACTATATGCTAAGCACTTTATAAATATTATCTCCTTTGATCTTCACTAAAACCCTGAGAGGCAGATGCTATTATTACCCTCATATAACAGTGAGGAAATTAAAGCAAATAGAAATTAAGTAATAATAGCTAACATTTATCTGGTGTTTTCTCTGCTAAGCACTGTAAAAAGCACTTTATAACCATTATCTCATTTGGTCCTCACAACACCTATGTGAGGTGGGAATTATTGTGCTTTCCCCAACTTGTTAATGAGGAAACTGAGGTAAATAGGGGTTGTGACTCCCATAGGGTCACAAAGTTAGTAAGCATCTGAAACTAGATTTTAACTCGGGCCTTACTCCAGGCCCAGTGCTCTATCTAGTGAGCTACCTACATTCTCCAAGTATGTTTCCAATTTAGGCAATGGCAAAGTTGGCGAGACAACTGTGATAATGAGGGTTTCTATTAAGGCAAACCCAGGGGTCATGGAGTTAATTCCAAATTCCCAAAAGATTTTGAGACTAACATACCCACCACTGATGCTCCAGGTTGGGGACCAGTCTAAGACCAATGTAAGTTCTTTGAATCAAAACAGGACTTCTCAACAGAAAACCGCAAAAAGAATAAAGCTTCATACTGACTCAGGAGTTCAAGATGCAACCTAGGGGTGGAGAACTTCATAGCTTAGCAATAAACCCCCTGTCATTTGTGCTGGAGTGCAAGGGTTAGTAGGGATATGGACTGCTTGGGCAAAGCATTGTTTGTACTTGCACCAGATGCTGGGAAGCCTCTATAGTAGGGAAAAAATGAGGCACTGGGCTCACATGCTCCCCATTCTTCAAGATCTGTGTTAAATCCCTGAGCCCCCTTTATCCTTTTGTCCTTTGTTTTTTTTCCCATGAAAAAATCTGGACCACTGTAAGTAGGCTTTCATCTCTTGCTGCAACTAGAAAATTAAAGGTTTGCTATAGCCCTCAGCAAAATAGTGGCTTAACTCCATGTCAACAGAGACCAAAACTCTGGCTTCCTGTGAGCCTGGGCATTTGGGATCTAGATGAGAATCTTTCATTCATATAGTTGAGTGATTGTAGGGCTATTCAGTTCCCTGAATCTTGGTTTCCTTGTTTATAAAATAAGACAATCCTTGTACTATTCTACAACAGGATTGTTGCAAATATCAAATGAGAGAATGTATATGACAGCATTTTAAAGTCTAAATTAGTGGACTTTTCAAAGAGCTGTGGAGCATAATAGAAAGAATATTATTAGAATTGGAGTTAGAAGGCTTAGGTTAGAATTTCCACCTTGATATTCACTAGCTGTGTAACTATAGGCAAATCCTTTAATCTCTCTGAGTTTCAATTTCCCTCTCTGTAAAATGGGGATAATAATACCAATTATACCTACTCTTTGGGTTGTCATGAGGAATGTACTGGCTAAACTATAAAATCATAATTGAAAAAGTATTATAATTAATACAGGGACCAGATGCATAATTTCAATCATATCTGGTAGTGTAGCTTAGCATCTTCTCTGTAACTTACTTCTGCATAGAGAGTATTCTGAGGCACCAAAAGGTTGTGATTTACACAGGATTACACAGCTAGTTATGTGCCTGAGACAGAATTTGAACCCAGGTCTTTTAAGGCTGCCCCTCTTCATTATGCTAATATATATAAAGCTCTTCACAGATTTTAAAGCTCTCTATAAATGTTAGCTATTGCTAAAGAATTATGCAAATATTAAGTATTGTTATTCAGCAGTAATTTGTAAGACATTCAGGTGGGTGTAAATTATTCTCCTAATAGATCCAAACCATTCTGCTTGTGAGTCATAAGCAGATCAGAAATGAAATGGAGTGACAGAGAGACCCCCCTTTCACACCCTCAATTGTTCCTAAGCATCTGGTTCAAGGGCCCATCCTGGACACATTCCAAGCCCTTAGGATTAAAATTACATCTGTCTTCTCTATTATTTTTACCTCTCACTGCCAAGCACAATTCCTATCCTATAATCTATGGGCAAACCAGAGAAGATGAATGAGATGCACTAAGTGGTTTAGAAAACAAACATAACTTTTAATGAATCTTTTTCATGACTAGACATCACTAGCTGCTTCCTATTTTCTTCATAGCCATAGCAGTAACAGGCTCAAGGAAAAGCTTTCAAATGCCTGTACATTAGATATAATAATTCAAATTGTACCCTGTCATACCTTCAATCACTTGTCATTTCAAAGGCTTCAAATTATTGCTCAATTATCCAACAGTTCAGTCTCCAACCTGATTAGATATGAAAGAAAGCCATTTATCCACATCTAGCTCCAGATGTTCAGATCTAATTCACTCTGTGACAGGCTTTGGCTAAAAGGGGGGAATGAAATGGGGAGAGAATAGAGGAAAGGAAAAGATAGAGAAGAAAAGGAGAGAAAAAAGAAATAGGGAGAAAGAAAAGGAGAGGAAAGGAGGAAAATAGAAAAAAGTGGAAAGAAAGAGAGGAGAGAGAAGGGAAGTAGAGAGAGGAAAAAAGAGAAAAGTGGAAAGATGAAGAAGAATGGAAAAGAGAAAGGAGGAGGGAGAGAAAGAAAGAGGAAAGAAAAAAGACAAAGAAGAGGGGAGAAGGAAAAATAGAAGAGGTACAAAGAAGGAAAATAGGAAAGGAGAGAAAGAGGAAAGGATAATAAAGAAAAGAAGAGGTAGAGAGAAAAGAGGAAGAAGAGACAGAGAAGCAGAAGCAAAGAGACAAAAAAGAGAAAGAGAGAGACAGAGACAGAGAGGAGAGAGAGAGAGAAAGAGAGAGAAAGAGAGAGAGAGAGAGAGAGAGAGAGAGAGAGAGAGAGAGAGAGAGAGAGCCAGACAAACAGACAGACAGAGACAGACAGACTGAGACAGACTGAGAGAGAGATGAGGTGATAGGCAGAGACACCGAGACACCAAAAAGCGGAAAGACAGAGAGAGAGAGAACACCTCAGTTTCCACGCTTACCAAAGTGAAGGGAGTATTAAGCAAGGTTATCATTATGTCAGCTACTGCCAGGTTGACAATGAACAAGCTGGTGGCTGATTGCATTCGCTGGTTCTTGATGATAACATGACAGACCAGGACATTTCCAAAGAGAGAGAAGACAATGATGAAGGAATATGCCACAATGAGCAGAGCTTTCACCATAGGCTTCTGAGATTCTGCCCCATATCTCTTTCTGCCCACGAAGTTTTGCCAATCTGAAAATGAGTAGTTGCCCCAGGGGAAAAAACTGGATACATTGGGGATCCCAAAGTCTCCATCCAAACTTCCGTTGTTGGTCCATCTCTCAGGCCTCTCAAAGGCTCGCACCAGGCACGGGAGGGAGAACCACAGCAAGGAAGTTATCATTCTAGAAGAGCAGTGATCCACTTTAGGCACCAGAATTCCCTATTTCTGAAAGAGAGGGAGAAGTGTTGTGTCAGTTCAAAGCAGTTCGGAATATTAAGTGATTTGACTTATCCCAAAGCAGAAATCTCTACAGACAGAAAAGCAGGCTGCCTGCCTTGTTAGAGCTATCCAGCCTCGTTTTTCGCTGTTCAGCACACACCGATTTTGTTTCAGCACTTTTATATCTGCTCCCACACAGACTGTTAATACAGGCTCTGCCTATTGGATTGTAGAACAGCTCCTTTGTGACGCTCCTAGCTGTCAACGATTACTCCCACCAGGTTTGGATTTCTTCCTTTCTCCACTTTCCCCCAAGCTTCCACCTCTTCTCCCACCCCAACAAAATCAAAGCTGTATCCTACAAACCAATCTTGTTACACACACACACACACATATACACACATGCACAATTACATGCACACACACACACACACACACACACACACACACACACACAGAAGTTCAGTCAGTTTGTATCTAAGCCCCGTGCCATTACAAAGCAGATGAACAGGTAGGGAAGAAAAGCAGTTGCTTGTGGGGTTTAAAACAGCATGGATCCTTAAGGAAGACGGAGTTTGCTGGCTCAGCTGTTGTCAAGTCACAACAAAAATTTAATTTGTGAGGATTGAACTTCCTTTTCAGTCTTTACCCAGAGTCAGCTGTAATATCCAAAACTGGTCCTAAAAGTGTTTATCCACAAACAAGAGAAATAAATGGGGACTTTGTAGGTTAACCCAACTTTTATGCTACCCATTCTAAGTAAAAGTTTTATTGTATTTCTCTTCACAGCCCACAGAATAGAGAATATGCCTGGAATTTCAAGGATAGGATTCAGAGAAAGAAAGTTCCTTAGAACTAATCTTAGTCCTCATTTTACAGAAAAAGGTAACTGAAGCCCCTGAGAATTTAAAAGATCTGTCTAGGACTAGAAATCAGATTTCTTCCTATACCAAGAGTCTTTTCACTAAAATTCATATTTTGTTAATGAAACATTCTCCAAAGTTTGTCTACCTTGGTTATCATTATGTCAGCTACTGCCAGGTTGACAATGAACAAGCTGGTGGCTGATTGCATTCGCTGCAATAAAGAATAAAAGAAAATGAATCTTGACTGAATGTTGAACTAGTCTTGAGCTATAATGAGCTCCCTGACACTGTAAATATTCAGCCATTCTCAGAATGGCCATAGGATAGAGATGCTATGGAAGGAATGCATGTAATGAATGTAAGGATTCAAAATAAGAAGCTGGCCCAGATTTCCATAGAGCTCCCTTGTGACTCTCCAGAGCAATGGCAGTTCTGCTGTATTTGTAAACAGTTTATCCTGGTAGGTCTTGCTTTCAGCAACTTATTGACATGATCTCCCACTCTGGTTTTTCAATTTATATTATCATCATCTCTCTTTCTTCTTACTCTTTTCTAAAACTAACAGCAGAAGCTGGATGAGAAAGTCTCTGAAATCAAACCAATTACCTCTTCTTCATTCAACCCCACTACAAGGAAGAACAAATTGGAAAGATACCAAGTTGAAAAGGGGCAGGTTGGGAGATGACTGCTTTGCATTATCCTAAGAAGAGATACTGTCCATCCCTAACTAACAATCTGATGCAATATAAAATGTTGACTTTGAAATTGTGGGGTCAAGATTCAAATCCTAGCTCTGCCATTTACCACCTGTGTGATCTCACTTCTATGAATCTCAGTGTTCTCATCTGGAAAATAAGGTTAGATTAGTCAACCCTTCATGGCCTTTTCCAATTCTTAATTTATGATCATAATAATGGCTCACATTTGTTTAGTACTTTAAAGCACTATCTACTGAATGATCCCCAAGTGGCAGAGACAATGAATGTATTACTAACCCCATTTTATAGATGAGGAAACTGAGGTTTAGAAAGATGAAGACAAGCAGCTGCTTATCTTGACATCTCTGCTCACCTGCTTTGTAATAACAAGGGGTTTAGATATAAATAGACTGAACTTGTGTGTGTGTGTGTGTGTGTGTGTGTGTGTGTGTGTGTTACAAAATCAACTTGAAGGATACAGCTTTGATTTTGTTGGTGTGGGGGAAGTCAAGATCACATAACTATGAAATGTTAGAAGAGAAACTCAAACTTAACTCAAAATTAATTCTATACTTTTATCACTGTTATGTGGAGGGGAAGCTGGGAAGAATAGATAAGCTATAAGACTTTCAGATTTCTCCTTAGTTGGCTCTTCCCCAGAGACCACATATGGATATTCAAAAGTAAGTCCCCAAAATGGGGAGGGGAGTGAAAAAAAGGGCTATCCACAGCAGGTGTTGTTTGAATTAAATTTCAAGTCAAACAGGAACTATTCATTTCAGTTCAACATTAGATAAAGGATACCTGATGGTTCTGGCTTTTCCCATGAATCTACTTACTTCCAGTAATGATATAAATGACAGTTGACATTGATACAGTGCTTTATGGTTTAAAAGAAAAAAATCATCTGTACCTTACAACAGGGATGACACTATTATTGTTCCTATTTTGAAATTAAAAACACTTCTGACTCAGAGAAGTTAAGTGATTTGTATGGTCACAGAATTAATGTCTCAGAAGTCAAAGTCAGATCACGTCTAGCTCTCCCTCCACTACACAAGGCTGCCATTCCAATAAGGAAAAATGAGAGCCAGCTATATTCTAATTCCATTTTTCTTACTAACAGGATATGGATAATATGTCCAATATACAGCATGATGCTTGTTTTCTAGGAGAGTCCACAGAGTAGTACATTCAAGCATTTCCTGACTGGAGTCAGAGGTTCTAAATTCAAATCCTACCTTGATGCTTATTTTCTATGTGATGTTAGGCAGGCTCCAACTTCCCCTGGCCTTTGCTTTATCCTCTGCAAAATAAGGGGCTTAAACTTAGCTAGTGCTTAGCACAAAATAGGCACTAAATGCTTGCTGATTTGTTGAGACTGGTGAGACAAGTGATTTCTGATGTCCCTTCAAGTTTTGGATTTGGTCCTAGAAAAAGCCTGTCCTGGGTCAGGCAGCTAGATGGCAAGTGGATAGAACATTGGGTATAAAATCAGGAAAAACTGAGTTCTGTAATGATTAAAAAATTTAAAAGACATAAATTCTGAGTTATTTTATTATTTTATTAATAAGACTGGCAAGTTATTTTTAAACAGATGATAATTTGGCTGTATCTCTTATAGCAAAGATTCCTAATGGTGGCAGGATCATAGTTTTTATGCCCTTCAAATAGAAGGTGTTCCTGAAAAATACCTAATCATAATTATCTCTGATTGGTTAATACAATGGATTATCTTGGGGTACCTGACTTAGGATTTTCAAATCTTGGCCAAAGAGACATCATTTTCCATACTACCTGTTTTTATAATAGGAAAAATCAATAATAATCAGTGGGTCACTGAACCAAATTATCTCTGGTTTCATTTATTTAGAGATATTGCATGAGCCTAAACCATTCATGACACTCCTTGTTGAGTAGAAGCATTTAAATCTACATTTTGTTCTACAGTATCATAAACTTTTTTTTTTAATCAAAAAACAATAAACACAGAAGGAGGCTGCACTCTCTGCATTGGTCAGTCAATTGTGTGACTATAATAATATGATCTGTTGTAGTAAGTCACTTATGAAACTCTGGGAGTTCCATCTTATATTTTCGCCACATATCCTCAATATGTATCCAGATCATTTGCATAAACATTTGATAAATAAGAAGAAGAGAGCATATGATTAGGTATTCGTTTGTGACTTTTTGATTGCCTTTTTTCAGAGTGATGACATCATTTGTAACATTTTTTCCCATTCTTTCAGTAGCTTCCCTTCCCTAAGAAAACTTGCAAAACAATTACCCAGAGCTTTCAAGATTATATTGTCTTGAAGAGGAATTGTCTATCCTTAGTCTAGTCCAACAGCATTTCTCCTTTTTTTTTCTTCTGATGATTTCTATTCTCTAACAATTAGAATTAATTGCTCATTCATTCAACAAGAATTTCTTCTTTTTAAATAATGTTTAAATTCAGAACCTAATGAAGACAACCCAAATAAGATAAATTTTTCATATACATAGATCAGGGGGGAAAGAGACTAACTATGAAATTGCATATCTCTCTTCTGTATAGCATGATTTTCTTTTTAAGCATATAGTAAATTAAATATATAACTTTCAAGTTTTCCTGCTTCTCTGTTCCTTTTTATCTTGCCTTTTGCTCCTTTCTGAGCCTTTAAAAATTCTTCAAAGACCATCTTTTTTTAAAGCTTTCTTTCTTTCTAGGATGGGGAAGAGATAGGATACAAACAATAACACCACTTCTCTTTCCTATTTCCCTTGCTCCAAATTTAAAAAAGAAAGAAAGAAAAGAAAAACAAAACTGTTGTAACCAATATGCAAAATTATGCAACGCAAATTCCCAAACTAGCTTAGTCTAAAAATGTCTCATTTTGTTCCTTGAGTCCATCACTTCTCTGTCAGGAAGAAGATAGCAACTAAGTCTTGGTTTCTCATCACATTGAGCAGAGTTCATAAGTCTTTAAAAGTCAACAAATATTTCTTAATATTTTCTATCTACAGCTGAGTGGTCTAGTGCTGGGCTTCTTAAACTTTTTCCACTCAAGACTCTTATTTTGCCTAATAAATTTTTATATAATCCCAGGCACATGTGTATATAAAATAGACATACAAATCAAACATTTACTGGCAATAAATCATAATTTCCTGAATTCCACATTCAATCATGAGACTCCATATGGAATGGCTTAAGAAGCTGGGGTATAGTTGATTTTGTTGTTTGTCCTTCATTCTCAAAGAGAACCATGACATCAGGGAGGTAATGCCATGACCTGCAAGTGAATTGGATTGAAGTGAGGAAGGGCTGTGTAAGGTCAGCTGCCTCATTTTCTCTTCCAGAGCCATCTGGCTCCAGGGGCAGGTATAGATGAGGACTACTGGGGTTGGCTCAGGATGCAGTGAGAGACCTCAGCCTTTTTAAGCGAAGGTCTTCAATAGGTCTTAGCTTGACTGGAAGCAACACCCAATCAGTGGTTACTGTGAGATAAGAAAATCAGTATAGTGAATAGAGCCAGAGTCAGGAAAATCTGGGTTCAATTTCTGCCTCTGACACTTATGGGCTTTGTGACCTTGGTAAATCATATTAACATTTTGGTGCCCCAATTAGTTTCTGGGACTAAGTTAAAGAACACTTGCAGATTGGTGTTATTGGAAGGAATTTCCACACTGGAAGATCATCACCCAATGAAATCACAAGTACAATTTTTAAAAAATAGTAATAGAATTTGCCAAACATTTCCCTAGGCACTTGGAGATACAAACATAAAAATAAAAGCTCAAGAAGCTCTCCTTCTATTGGGGAAAGGAGGAGACAACACATAGACAAATAAATAAATACCAAAGATACAAATAATAAATGCAAAATAATTTCCATATGCAGAGAAAACAACTACAACTGGGGGAATCAAGAAAAATCTTTTGTAGCAAGTGGCCCTTGAACGGAACTTTGAAGGGAGATAGAGGTTCCAAAAATTATAGGTGAAGAGTCAGGGCATTTCAGGAATGAAAGATAGCTTGGATAAAGACACAGAAAGATACAGTACGTATAATGTCTTACATAGGAAACAAGAAGCACTCCAATTTGACTAGAATGTAGAAAGTGTGAAGAGGAATAATGTATAATAAGCTGGAAAGTTAAGCTTGGTCCAAATTTTGAAGGACTTTAAATGGTAAAACGGAATAATTTGTATTTTATCCTAGGGGACAAAAAGAGTTCCACTTCAGCTGAAGAACAATATGGTCAAGTTTCAGCTTCAAGAATATCAGTTTGGCTTTGCTCAAAAAGTTATCAAACTGTGCATACCCTTTGACCCAGCAGTGTTACTACTGGGCTTATATCCCAAAGAGATCATAAAGAAGGGAAAGGGACCTGTATGTGACTGAATATTTGTGGCAGCCCTCTTTGTAATGGCCAGAAGCTGGAGACTGAGTGGATGCCCATCAATTGGAGAATGGCTGAATAAATTGTGGTATATGAATGTTATGGAATATTATTGTTTGGTAAGAAATGACCAGCAGGAGGATTTCAGAAAGGCCTGGAGAGACTTACATGAATTGATGCTGAATGAAATAAGCAGGACAAGAGATCATTATATACTTCAACAACAATACTATATGATGATCAATTCTGATGGACGTGGCCATCTCCAGTAATGAGATGAACCAAAGCAGTTCCAATAGAGCAGTAATGAATTGAACCAGCTACACCCAGCAAAAGAATTCTGGGAGGTAACTATGAAGCACTCCATAGAATTCCCAATCCCTCTATTTTTGTCTGCCTGCATTTTTGATTTCCTTCACAGGCTAATTGTACACAACTTCAAAGTCTGATTCTTTTTGTACAGCAAAATAATTGTTTGGACAAGTATACTTACATTGTATTTAATTTATACATTAACATATTTAACATGCATTGGTCAACTTGCCATCTAGGGGAGGGAGTGGGGAGAAGAAGGGGAAAAATTGGAACAAAGGTTTGGCAATTGTCAATGTTGTAAAATTACCCATGCATATAACTTGTAAATAAAAAGCTATATTAAAAAAAGTCAGCAAACAGAATAATCTCTGTTGCTATATTTTCAAGCTGTATTTCATGATTTTTAATATAAGTATAGGAAACACACTGAAAAAAAAGTACATAATGACCAGGGTCATAAAAGTAGTCCAAAAAACAGATGGAATTTGGGCGTTTTTTCAATAGTTATTTTGTCATATTATAATAAATGTATTCTTTTTGAAACATAAAAAAAAAGAATATTAGTTTGGCAACTGTGTAGAGGATGGTTTAGAAAGGGAACTGAAAATAGGACACCATCACAGAAGTAGATACAAAAGGTAATGAGGAACTGAATTAGCTTGGTTATGGTGTAAACAGAGAGATGTGTTCATTCATTCATACCCCCAAACTATTCACTGTTCTTATAAAACAAGTACACAGTAAGTTGTTCCAGCTTGTTTGTGCCTTTCAGTATTTGGTGGGGAGGAGTGAGGAAGACATGAAAGACGAATGAGTATGTTGGAAAGAATTTCAATTCATCACATATTTATTAAGTATCCAATGGGAGAAAAGTTTGATCAAAAGTGGTCCCTGTCTCAATGGAACTTGAAGACTACTAAGTCATTTAAGTCAACTTGAAGTATGAATTATCTTCACTCCTACATCAATCACTAACAAGTAGCCAATTTGATCTATTCTCAAAGATCTCCAGTGAGAGGCCAGTCACAGGACCTTCTGGCAATTCTAATTGTTAGGAAATTTCTGCTTGTGTAGGAGCCAAAATCTTTCCATTTCTAACTTCCATCCAGTGTTCCCAGTTGTGCCCTTCTGTACCAAACAAAAAAAATATAAAATCTCTTTCCCACATGAAATCTCTTCAAATATTTTTCCCTTTTTTTTCCCTTTATTTATTTTAAAACATAGAAAAAAATAAAATATCCTGAGACCCAAGTGCCATTACTGGGTCTGTATCTCAGAGGAATCACAAAAGAGAGGAAAGGACACATGTGTGCAAAAATATTCATAGCAACTCTTTGTTGTGGCAAAGAATTGGAAAATGAATAGATGGCCATCAATTAGGAAACTGCTGAATGTTAAAGTTTATGAAAGTAATGGAATATTATTATTCTATAATTTTAGAAAGACCTGGAAAGATTTACATGAACTGATGCTGAGTGATACAAACAGAACCAGAAAAACATTGTTCACAGCGAAAGCAAAATTGTAGGATGATCAACTATGACAGATTTAGTTCTTCTCAGTGGTTCAGTGATCCAAGACAATTCCAATAAACTTAGAATGGAAAATGCCATCTGCATCTAGAGAGAGAACTATGAAGATTGAATGTAAATCAACATATGCTATGTTTCCTTTTTTTTCCCTTTTTCTTCTCTTTCATTTTTCTTTCATGGTTTTTTCTGTTTATTCTGATTTTTCTCGCCCAATATGTTTCATTAAGAAATATGTTAAAAAAAAAAAAATGAATGTACACATATGATAAAAAAAAAAGTGTTACATGCAACTGGGGGAAATTATTTTTTTAATAAAATGCAAAAAATGAGAGAAAAAAGAAAAAAGCAGAAAAAGAAAAATTGTCATATGCACAGCACATGAGAGGATTCAAAAGATGTTAACAATAAATTTCCACCTTAAGAAAGGTATTCAAAAGTGTATGCTTTTTCTATGCTTTCTTGTAGGTTTTCTTTTGTTCTTTGTAGTACACTTTCTCCTTTGCCTCAAGCAGGCTACAATTAAGCACAGATATATTTATGTTTGTATATATACATCTATCCATCTATATACATATATACATACATACATATATAGACATACCCACATATATGTACACACATACACATACATACATATATACACATATATACATAATATGCATTCTCTTGTTTCCTATTCCAACTCTTCTATTTTACTTTTACTTGCTAACTTGCCTTGCTATTACTTACACTGCCCACCCAAGAATCCCTCCCATATTCTTTCCCCTGCCATTTTCCTCCCTCTTTATTCCTTTCCAATTAATCTTCACATCTTATCCTACTCCCATTAATTTACACAGCAATACATATAGCCCACCT
Source organism: Antechinus stuartii (assembly GCA_016696395.1). NCBI lineage: Eukaryota > Metazoa > Chordata > Mammalia > Dasyuromorphia > Dasyuridae > Antechinus > Antechinus stuartii. The sequence goes on along the minus strand of MU174338.1, from coordinate 1,672,399 downwards.
TATCTTATTCCCTCTCTCTGTACTTTCTTTGTAGATTTTGGAGGATGTTTTACCCTTCTAGATATATGAACATGCATATATGTATGTATGTATTTATATATGTATGTATATATAAGTGTGTGTATGTATATGTATATGTATTATTCCTTCTTTAACCCATTCCTGATGTGAGTAGGATTTCAGAACTATTAGCTGTCTTCCCCCATCCAATTTTTCCTTGTCAGTTCTTGCTCTCATACCTCATTCATATAGCCTAATTATTGTTTTTACCTTTCCCTATACTGTTGCTTTTTAGAATCACATCATATTAAGCTATGCCCCAATCTTTCTTTTAGACTACCCAATTACTAATGGCAATCTTAGACATATGGCTTACATTTTCCACATATAAAACATAAACAGTTTATCCTTATTGAGTCCCTTGAAATCAGTCTTTGATGTTGGCTCTTATAAGTTAAATTTTCTATTAAGTTCAAGTTTGTTTGCAATAAAATTCTGAAACTCTGATGGTTCATTGAATATCTCTTTTTTCATTAACTATTATACTTAATTTTGTTGGATATAGTATTTTCAGCCACAAGCCCAGTTCTTTTCACTGTTGATATATAATATTTTTGCACCTACAATCTTTTATTGTAGTCCATGATAAGTCTTGTGTGACTCTAATACTAACTCCAGCATATTTGAATTGCTTTTGTTATTATAGCTTATAGAATTTTCTCTTTGATCTGAGGGTTTCAAAATTTAGCATTGATGTTCCTGTATGTTTTTTCTTGTAAGATCTCTTTCAGATAGTGATTGATTAATTTTTTTCTATTTTTACTTCCCTCTTTTGTACTGTTACTTCAGGAAATTTTCTTTGATAATTTCTTGCATTATTGTATCTAGGTTCTTTTTTTGGTCATCACTTTCAGGTAGTTAATTTATTCTCATTTTTTCTTTTTGATCTTTTCTCCAGATCTGTGATTTTTCTTGTGAGATGTCTCACGTTCTCTTCTATTTTTTCATTCTTTATATTTTATTATTTCTTGATCTCTTATAACTTCTTTGGTATCCCCTTGCACAATTCTAATTTTCAAAAAGTCTTTCTCCTTTTTCTTCTTTAAGACTGGATCTCCTTTTCTAATTGGATGACCTCATAATCTTTTTTGTTTTTCTTGGATTATTCTTTTTTTCTTTTAGTTTTTCCTCATTTTATCTCTTTTGATTTTTAAAGTCTTTTAAAAGTTCTTCTATAAATTATTTTTATGCAATTTAACATTTGATGTTACTTTTTGAGATAGGAGAGGTTTTTTGTTTTTTTTTACTTTGGGATCCTCCTCTGAAGATGAATGCAGTCTTCCTTATTCCCATAACTCCAAAAGGAGTTGTTTCTCCTTTGCCTACTCATTTTTTAAATATAAGAGCTTTTTAGTGTAATCCACCTCTAATCCTGGAGCAAGGAGTAGGGAAGGTAGGGGAAGGAGTACTGTAGGAATAGTGCCTCTGGCTTCAGGACTTCCTTCCATTATTCCTTTCTAGTCTAGAACTCAAAACCAAGAACTCCACTTTTCTGTAAGTACTTGCACGGAGAAGCATCCCTGCCTCCTGTTTCTGCACTCCCCTGGAGTATACTGGTTCCTTCTCACCAGAGACTATCTCAGCAGCACTGCTGGGCCTGGAATTCCTAATTAGCTGGAGTTCCCTCATTCTTCCCAATCTCAATTCCTCTACTCCCTACACTTTCCAGAAGGTGAAAATTCTTGTAGTTGGGACTGAGGCTGCCTCTAAACCCAATTAGCTGCAGGGCTTTCTGCTTGCTGTTTCAGTAAAGCTAACCTGGAGGTATTAACACTTCACATCTACCAAACCTTCACACTGAAATCTGTCTTTGAGGGCTCTTCAATTGTTCCAGGAGGACCAGGATCCTGTCCCAAGCCTTACTTGTCTTTCACTGGTCAATGTTCATCCTGAGAATATAATAGAATTAGCCTTGGGAAAAGTAACTACCCTGACATAATTCATGTTCAATTTTCTAAAGATTATCATAGAAATAATAAAAGGCTATTTTTTATTGTGGAAAAAAATGTTCACCCTAAGGCACAATTTTGTTTTGTTTGTGGGGAAAAAACTATAGGGCTTGGAATTTTCTGACTTACTCAGTCATGTTCCCAGAATCCTCTCTCCTTTTCAAATTTTTAAAGATAATTTTCATATTTCCCTGTCTTCTCTAGGCAGCATATTTCCAACTCCATCAATGAACCCACAAACAGAATTGCTATCCTGGTTATTATTGTTTATACACATTCTACCTTATCTATATCCTTTCTAAAATATGAATAATTAATTGATTTTTGTGTCTTCTGTGTTACCAATGATCCTATGGTGATTCAATAATTTAAAAATGAAAATGATGGTGTCAGATGTAAGAAACATGTACATATCTGGGAATCAAATATGTCAATGTTTCATTACTTATAAAAAATCTGAAACAAAAAAAAATTCAAAATCATTCAACAAATAAAAATTAGATTTAGAATTACCAAATAACAACAACAAATTGAAAAACTATAATTGGCACAGTGGACAGATTACCTGGCCTGGAGTCAGGAAGACTCATCTTCCCAAGTCCAAGACCAGCCTCAGACATTTATTAGCTATGTGATCCTGGACAAGTCACTTCACCCAGTTTGCCTCAATTTCTCAACTATAAAATGATGTGAAGAAGGAAATGACAAAACACTCTGGTAACTGTGCCAAGAAAACCCCAAATGGGATCATGAAGAATTGGACACCACTAAAATGAGAGGACAATAACAAAGCCAGCCAGCTAATTAAAGAAAGTACTGGACCCAGAGTCAGGTGAGTCCAGACTTAACCTAAGACACTTTAATAACTGTGTGACTCTGGGATTCTGTACCTCTGATTTTTGTAATTTTAATTTTTTTTCAGCTGTAAAATGGAGATGATAACACCAGCTATGGTTGGATATTTAGTGTTTAGTTTTAGTTTAGTGTTTTATGAGATTCGAATGAGATATTTGTAAAGCCCTTACCATAGTGCCTGGTATACAGGGTACTATATAAGTGTTTATTCTTTCTCATTCCCAGCCCTGAAATTTCACCCTACTCTGCTTCCCCCCTCCTCTATAAGCAGGAGCTTACTGTCATTGTAGTTTTCAATTTCATCTCTTCCATATTCTTGATACCACTCCTCTTATTTTTTGGTAGGCAAATATATTCCTTTTAATTCAAGAGGCAACCTGGCTTGGTGGATGGAGAATCATACTCAAGGCCAAGAAGAGTTGTACTGGTTCTATATCTATCACTTGACCTCTCAGTGCACAAAGCAGTTGTCTCAATATAAATTGCAGAGAAAGAGCAGATTCATATTGATACAGAGTTTCCTCATCTGGTAGTTCCCTAAACCAATGAAATCACAAATCTAAACCTTATTATTATGATGATTATTATATAAATTATAAACATATAACATGTCTTATATATTATAATGTATAACATGGATATAAAATATGTTAATATATAATGTGATTTATTATAATTATATTATTATATATAAGTATATATATTATATATAAAATTATAATATTGTATATAAATATATAACATATAAATATATTTATTATAAATAATAATAAATATTGATTTAAAGAATCTTAGAGGAGTCATTTAGTACAATCTTTTATTCCAAATGAGGAAACAGAGGCCCTGAGCACGAGGAAATTACTTTCTCAAGATCACACAAATAGCATGAAGAGGAGGTCTTTAAACTGCTTAGAACTTCCATAATCATAATTATCAGAAGGGTAAAAAGACTTAAAAGTCACATTGTTCAATTCTCTAAACATGAAGAGAGTCTTGCCTCAAAGTCACATATCCAGAAATAATAGATTTAAGGCTAAAACTTAGGTTTCCTTATTCCTTGATCAACATGTATTACTTACAATACTGTTGAAGGTCAGTGGGACCCCAGAATTTGGAGGCTTGGATAATCTCTAAGTTAAAAGGCAGATTTTTATTATAATTATAACATCAATTAAAACAGGCTTGCAAAGAGCAAAGATCAAGCTGGTAAATTTGTAGGGACTTGGGAATTCAGAACAAAGAGTAGAGCAGGATAAATGACATCATGGGATTGGGGTTCTCCCTTTTTCAAATTAAGAAGTGGTCATTATTATGGTGCAGGTGCAAGATCGTAGCCCAGACTTTTATGTGACAAATCAGATGTCTTTAAAGGATAATTTACTGAAGTAAAGATATCAGACCCAACTTCTTTTCTTTCACACACATTCTCCAAGGTTGTGCCACATAACAAATTCCTAAAGTGACTACATCATTCTTAAGTCCACGAGGACTAGATTGCCTTGAAAAGTTTTGAGATCTCTACTACTACTATTGGAGTTTCTACATATCATTCCCAAATGCTGCACCACATCAATAGTTATTTAATAATTGTTGAATAATGAGCAAAGGTGACTTAATCTAGTGCTAGATTTGGAGTCAGAAGACATGGATTTGAATACTGCTCATATGCAAACATGTGTGTGATCATAGAAAACTCATTTGACACTCTTACAACCTCACTTTTATCATTTATAAAATGAATTGCTGTGAAGAGGGTTCTAAAAGAAAAAAAAGCCTGAAAGCATCATGTAAATGTAAGTCAACAAGTATTTATTATAAATCTTCTGTATGTCGTATAAGCCTTGGACTAAATATTGGAAATATAAAGAAAGGAGGAGGGGAATTTACCAACTCTGTTTTCAAGGAACTCACATGCTATTATTATCCCCATTCTGCAGATGAGGAATCATTAAAGCTTAGGAAACATTAAGTGGCTTCTCTTCTTATTCCAAATCCAGTTCTTTTCTAAGGTGTTTAAAAAACAAACAAACAAACAAAAAGCTACCTAGCAAAAGCCCCATAAAGTATGGGGTCTGTAGTCATAAAGACCTGAGCTCAAATCTAACCTTTAAATACTTACTAACTGTGTGACCCTAACTAAGTCACTTGATCACAGTCTGTCTCAGTCTCCTTACTTGTAAAATAGGATAACAATAGTACTTACCTCCCAGGTTTTTTGCAAGAATAAAATGAAATCTTGTTTACAAAATACTTTGCAAATATTCAAGTTCTAAAAGTTGCTGTTATTATTTCATTCAGTTGTTTTGAGTAATTTTTCCCAGTTGTGTCCAACTCTTCATAACCCCATTTGCCATTTCCTACTCCAATTCTTTTTACAGATGAGAAAACTGAGGAAAATAAGGCTAAATGACTTGCTCTGGATCACACAGCTGTTTTCTGACACCAGATTTGATAAGTCTTTCTGACTCTATCTAATATGACATGAAGCTGCCCTCAAGTGCTACATAAATAAATTCTTGCTATTTTTATTTCTACTCACAATAATTTGCTTCCTTCAAGTGCAGGAGGTATAATGAAAGTATAGAAACCTAGAAATACATAGAGATCAAAGGAAACAAGCTAAATGGCAGTATAAATGAAATATACATCAGTCAGGCCTGGGAAAATCAAAGCGGAATGTAATATGCTCAAAGGTCAAAAAAAATCATGAAAGTTAAAAATGAAGTACTTGCTGTTCTTGTTCATCAAGTGCAAATAAACTAAAACTGAAGGGGATTCCCTTGAAGATGATGAAATGTCCATTTAGATCAGATTATTATAATATTTTCTACTTGTCTAGTGATATATTGTATTATAGGCCCATCCCTCACATACTTCACTACTGGCTTTCTATCTGGACCAGAAATCATGTCCTAGAGGGATTAATTCTTTCATTTCCAGAAACTCCCATCAATCACCCCCTCCATCAATGCCCAGCCAAAGCCATGCTTTACTTCACTTTCTAACTAGCCATAATATATTTATTCTTCCCACTTCTTAAACCATAATCAAATCAGTATTGTCATTGATCCTTGAAAGAATCTCTCAAACTACTCCCCTGTACCTATAATTTTCCAAGCTAAAATATCCCTCCATAGCTATCATTCCCCTTATATGCATTATCTCCCTTCATTAGAATTAGAAACTCCTCGACAGTACTTTCTCTTTTTGTCTCTATGCCCTCAGCAATTAGCACAGTATTCATTAAGTAAGCAATAAGTGTTTCTTCTTGTATTCATGTTTTCAAAGGACTTTGATATATATTACTGTTGAAAGTGACACATTGTTGCCATCCCTGCTTGTCAAATCAGTGTTGAGGGAGGCTCTGTTGAGGAAGATGACAGGAATGCTGCAGCTTTTGTATCATCTTCTCTGTTATGTACTTCAACCTGTGATGTTTGTACCTTTCCTTCAAATTGCAAATGCTTGCTATCTTGGGGAGGTTCTGAAATGCAAGGGCTCAACCCCTTTTATTGACAAGAACCTATGTGGATTGTCTTCACCTCATTACAAAATTACAATAAACGCTATCCCATTTTGAAATCATTTGCTGGTCTCTAGTGATCAGCCCATCAACATGTTGCTACTTTAACATAGTTATAAGGAACTTTTAATTCTCTTTGTCCCGAGTCAGGCTGAATCAGACTGAAAGGTCAAGCCATTTTCCTTTTAATATTACCTTATTTGTTTCTCAAAACAACCCTGGGGGTGGGTAATGCAAGTATTATACATCCATTCCAGTGGATTGATGGTCTCCTCCATGTTGACATTCTCTCCCGTGGTGTGGATTTCCGCCCATTCTTAACTGTGGAATTGTTATCCCTGTCCTTCCATAAGTATGCTATAGGGATCTATCCAACATGCTGTTTTCCTTTTACAAGACACATCTGCCAAAATGGATCATATAAACTGGTACACTGGCCATTCATCATGCTCTCAACATGACCAGCTCAACTTCTTTTCAGTTCAAACATTTTAGAGATGATTTCCTAAATGAAAACTGCAGTTCAGCCTGTTCTGTCTGCCATATCCCTTTCTGTTTATTATCTTCTAGATGCTTCTCTGTCTCATTACTCTTGAGACTTTCGTGTTCCCTGACTCACAGCCTCACAACATTAATAGAATACTGGTCTGAAAAAGATGGGCGTTTGTCTCAGGAAGAAATTTAGGATCATTAATTTTTTTTTTGCAATTTCCTGAAGGTGATCCAATTTGCTTACTTCTTTTTATTCCATTTTGGGCCCAATTGGTCTTTTCTGTTATGTTTCACTCTTTGTGAACCCATTTTGGGATTTTTCTACAAGTGAAAAAATGAGGCACATAGGATTAAGTGACTTGGCCAGGGTCCACAGCCAGTAAGTGTCTGAAGCCAGATTTGAACTTGGGAAAATGAGTTTTCCTGAGTCTAAGCCCAATGCCACCTACTTGCCTCTTTTCTGCTTATATAAAGATTCTTGGGGAGTGAGGTGACTCAGTGGAAAGAGCACCAGCCCTGAAGTCAAGAGGACTTGAGTTCAAATCTGATCTCAGACACTTAACACTTCCTAGCTATAATACCTCAAAGAAGTCATTTAACCCCAACTGCCTCAGGAAAAAAAATTATTATCTTTATTTCATTGATGGCAGATTGGAGAGGCATGGAGGGATGAAGTGACTTGCCTTTTAATCAAATGCAATTCAATAAACATATATTAAGCCCCTTTTATAGGCAAGGCATTGATGGGGGACCGGGGAAAGAACACCAAAAAAAATACAATATTCCCTGACCTCTAGAAGTTTACATACTAATAATTTGTACATTTTAACATTTATCCTAGGTAAATAAGTAAATGAAAGCAAGAAAATTCCAGGGTCAAGAAAACAGTAACAACTAGAAGAATCCAAAAGGACTTCTTCTTGGAGGTGACACCTGTAATGAACGTTGGAGGAACCCAGTGATTCTAAAAGGCAAAAGTTAAAGAGGGAGTACATTCCAGGCATGGGGGATAGACTATGGCAGGACAGAGTTAGAAGATAAACTATCAAGTTCAAGGAGAAGCTCATAAACCAGTTTGTTTGGAATGTAGATTATATGAAGGGAAATAATCTGAAAAAATATGGAAAAATTAATGAGGAAAAATAAAACAGTCAATAATCATTTATTTAGTGCCTCTTTTGTTTTAGGCACTGTACTAATCCCTGGGAATACAAAGGAAGGCAAAAGATAATCCCAGCTCTTAAGAAACTCAGCATCTAATTGGAGAGACAACCTGTAAACAACTATGTACAAACAAGATCTATGCAGGATAAATTGGAAACAATTACCAATAGCATTGAGGTACATCAGGAAATGGGATTTTAGATGGAGGTGACTAAATGCCAGACTACAAAGTTTATATTTATATTTTCCCTAGAGTTAATAGAAGTCACTGAAGGTGTTTGAAGGGGGCAGTGACAATATAGTAATTTGTAATGTGTAAAAGAAGAAGAGCAGAGATTTGAAGACCAAGTAAGAGGCAATTGAATTTCTTGCAGGTGAGATGTGATCAGCTTCTGAAATGGGTAGGGTGTTGGCTGGAGCATGTGAACTTAGAAAAGGGGAGGGAAGTAAGGAACACTACCGATAACAGATGTATAATGAATATTTGTTGAAAATGATGGAGCTCCACCCAGAGCTCAGGTCTTATGATTCATAATAAAGGGCTTACCATATGCTATGCCATCTGTCCAAATAAAAGGAAGAGTATAGTCTCCACCTTATAAATTCAATGCTTTAATAGCACTCTGTAGCAGAAGCTGGAGATAAAATTTTGAAAAATGACACATTCTTTTCCCTTGAGGAATGTAATGGTTTAATAGAAAATCTGCAATACCTAACATAAATTACAGGAAACAAAAAGAATGTGAAGAGGCAAAAGAGACAGAGACAGAAAGAGACAGACAGAGATAGACAAACAGCCAGAGACAGAGAGACAGAGACAAAGACAGAGATAGAGAGACAGAGACAGGGAGAGAGATGGAAAGAAAGAGACACAGAAAATCAAAGAAAGACAGAAAAACACAGAGACCAAGAAAAAGAGAGGCAGAAGCAGAGCAGAGACAGACAGATAGACAGAGAGAAAGGAACAAAAAGAGAAAGAAAGAATCAGATGAAGCACAGTAAAAAAAAAAAAAAAAAAAAAAATCTGAACTAGGGTGAATCACTTTCAACCAGAAGAATCTAAGAAAAACTTCATCGGGAGAGCTATCCTTGACCTGGGATTTGAAAAGGAAAGTTTCAATGATAAAAGTGAAGAGGAAGTATGTTCCTAGCATAAAGGACAGCCTACACAATGCAATCCAATTTATTATATACTTTAAATAAAACCAAATTATATATAATAAAGATTTGCAGTCATAGGGACAGATAGGTACCATAATAGAGCCCCTGACTTAGAGTCAAGAAGACCTGAATTCAAATCCTGCCTCGAACATTTTTGAGCTGTGTAAATCTGGGCAAGTCATTTAATCTCTGTTTGCTTCAGTTTTCTCATTTGTAAAATGAGGATAATAGTATTTACCTCTCAGAGTAATTGTAAAGATCAAATGAGATAATATTTATAAGTACCTGGACACATAGTATAAGTCATATATAAGTATTAGCTTTTATCATTATTAACCCTCTGGGTCCTACTATGCATATGAAACTCTTCATTTTTGTTACTGTTTGTTAAGTTCAGAATTTTTTTAATGGGAGGAGGACTCACTGTATACAACATGCTGCATACAGGAAATCTCTCTAAAAGGTCCAGAGCCCATGCTCTCAAACTCAGGAACTATTGAACTTGGGGTTACTCATAAGACAACTGCCAAAGCTGAGATTCCACTTTCAGATTGAGTAAGCACTCACAGGAAACCTTTCGGTGCCCTGATTTCTATCACTGGAAAACACCACTCTGGCTATCTCCCTCAAGGCCATCTGCAAACGCATGTCTATCACTGCCATATACTTTTGTCAAAAAATTATCTTCAAATGCTATTAGGAAAACTGAAGGGAAAAGCATGGTGAGACCTAATAACCAATATAAAAACAAAAAGCATCAATAAGACATTTTATAAAAAAGATGGGCAATTAAGTAGCACAGTGGATAGAGTACTATATCTAGAGTCTAGAAGACTCATTTTCCCGAATGCAAATCTCTCCTCCCATACTTTCTAGCTATGTTTCCTTGAGCAAATCACTTAACTCTTTTTGCCTCAGTTTCTTCATCTGTAAAATGAGCTGAGAAGGAAATGGCAGACCACTCCAACATCTTTGCCTAGAAAACCCCACATAAGGTCATGAAGTATCAGACATGACAGAAAATGTTTAAAGAACAACAAAACCCAAAAATATATGTATTAAGAGTAGATAACAAAGACCATACTGGTCCTTGTACAACTTTTATAAAGGCATAGGAGGCATTCTTATCCAATTTGCAGAAAACACAAAACTAGCAAAGACAGCTAACACACTGGATAAGAATCCAAATGACAGAGATCAGAAAAAGATCATTCCAAATTCTGATCCTAAGTCAAATCTCATAAGGTAAAATGTAATAATTATAAAGGTCATATCTGGGTTCAATAAATCAACTTCACAAAATACAAGAGGTATAGACAGGGCTAAATAATTTCATCTGAGAGAGATAAAGGGCTTCAGTGAATTGAAAGCTCAAAATGAGTCAACAGTATGATATAGCAGCCAAAAAATATTCATGAAATTGAAGGATTCATAAAGAGAACAAGAACAAGTCTGAGGCTAAAGAAATGAGTTTTGTTATACTCTTTTTAGTACACCTAAGCCATATCTTTCAGTAATAGGCATCACATATGAGACTCAAGCATAGCAACCAAAATAATGAAAAGCCTCCAGATCATTCAATATGAGGATCAGCTGACAAAACTGGAAAAGTAAACATAAGAAGAGACAATGTAGAGGAGATGTGGTCACCATCTTCCACCATTTGAAAGGCCATCATCTAGAAAATGAATTAGACTTATTTTCTTTGTCCCTAGACAGCAAAACAAAAATTAGGAAGAACGAATGGGAAACTGTTGTCTAAAACTAATGATTTGTTAAGAAAAACCTTCTAACTAATTTAAGCTACTCAAATGTAGGAGAAAACAAGGTAGTACAGTGGATAGCATGCAGGTCCTAGAGTCAGGAAAACTCCTCTTCCTGAGTTCAAATGTGACCTCAGACACTTAGTAGTTGTATGACTCTGGGCAAGTCACTTAACCCTATTTGCCTCATTTTCCCCATTTGTAAAATTAGCTAAAGAAAGAAATGGCAAACCACTTCAGTATTTTTGCCAAAAACAGCAACAACAACAACAACAACCAAATAGGATCATGAAGAGTCGGGCATGACTCAACAACAATAAAACTCAAAAGTGAAATGAGCTGTTTCACTAGGTAGAAGCTGAATAACCACTTGTCAGATATGCAGTAGAGGGATTCCTTTGTAGATCGATGGTTGTACTAGGTAAGGGATCAGCAAACTATGGTTAAAACTAAACTAAAATTGCTAAAACCAACACTTTATTTTAAAATGTAAAAACATTCTTAACTCAGGGCTGCACATAAACAGATCTGATTCTCAAACTTAACCCCAGATCTCTCCCAATTTTGAGATATTCTAGTTCTTCAAATTAACTGAAATCTATCTTCCTCAAGTCATGCAGCAGTTCTCAAATCTCTTGGTAACACGATTCCTTTTTCACTTAAAAATTATTGAAGACAAATGCAAAGAGCTTTTATTTATGTGGCTTATTTCTATCAATATTTTCCATATTAGGAAGTAAAATGTCTTAATAATATTATTAAAACAGTTTTGATCTTTGGATAGTCTTAAAGGGTTTCCAGGGCCCATAGGCTTTAAGAAATGTTGCAAAAAATACTTCTTTTGAACACTTGTTATGTACTCAGTGCCATGTAAGCATTGTGGAGAAGGAAAAAAAAGCACAGGTAATGTAATCACTTATATTGGAGGAGTTTCTAAGACTTCTTAACTAGAACCACAAAATGTTAGCACTGAAGAGAACTAAGAGACAATTTCCTTTAGCCAATCCCTTTTACCAATAAGAAAACCGAGACCCTCAACATGTATAAGATACACATCTCTTCAGTATATACTAATAATTCCCTAACTTTGTTTCTTTCCCAGATTTCTCTATTTTTCTTTTTAAATTAAATTTTCCAATAGTTCTTTACCTGCCAATTAGTTTTGTCAGGATTCTGGGGCTTCCCTTGTTTTTCATGACAATTCAATGAGATTCCAACTGTGCAAACATTTTCAAATCATAAAGCATGACAAGGATTCTCATCATTATAATTACTAACTTAATAGCCTCCCTTGCTCTTAAAACCTCATTTTGTATAATAAGGAAAGACAATGGTCCAAGACTCCATGATGTCCTTGGGATGGGCTCTGGCTCCACTTGATACGGATCACTTAACCAGGTAGTAAGAGCCCATTGTTAAATTTTCTGTTCTGGTCAATAAACACTCATTAAACACCTATTATAGCTAAGTATTTTGTGCTCACATTGTAAGCACTTACACCTCGGAAATCAGCAAATGCAATAAATGAAAGCTTACTTTATTGTTTTGTTTGTTATCTTGACCAGAGGTATTAAACATGCCTACAATGTGGCTACCTACAGAGCCACTGTGCATAACACTCCCTACTACAGAGGAACCAGGTGAAAATGTAATTGGAAAATGTTTAACAAAATAATAAAAGTACAATGAAATATGACTAACACCCACATGTGCTTTTCTAAATCAATATATAACCTACAGGGATATTTATTTATGGTTTACTGGCCCTGTCTCTAGTTGAGTTTGATACCATTGGTCTAGACTTAAGAAAATTATGGAGAAAATTTTAATAACATAGATTAAATTTACTAAATATTCATCACCATTCACTCTTGGGTTATGATCATATTTTGCCTACATTCATTATTTAATCATATGCTGTCTGGCAACAGGCAGAAAACAAGGTTTTCAGATTGGTGGGACTTTGACAGTTTATAATCTACTAATGGAGCCAGCTATTGGAAGCTAGGTGGTGCCGTAGTGCATACAGTACTGATCCAGGAGTCAGGAAGACTCATCTTCCTGAGTTCAAATGTCACTTCAGACACTTACTATCTATAAATCCCCCAAAAAGTTACTTAACCCTGTTTGCCTCAGTTTCCATAACTGTAAAATGAATTAGAGAAGGAAATGACCAATCACTCCAGTACCTTTGGCATAAAAATGCCAAAGGGATCACAAAGAGTCATGAACATGACTGAACAATCACAAATAGTCTTTGGGGAATTTAGGAGTAGGACTTTTCATGGGTGAATGCAGAACACACACCTACTCAAAATATTGATAATCATACTTGATTATTGGATCTCAGTTGGAATGGAGAGTTACTTCAATTGATAGGCTTTTACCTAATTCATGGTAAAGTGGGAAAAGCATCAGAGTTGGAATTAGAAGATTTGGACTTATGGCTTGGCTCTAGGGCAAAACTAACTATTACACTAAAGTAATTTTACCACTTGAAACCCAGTTTCCTCATCAATATAAAAGGAATAACATAATAATACTTATACTACACAACTAACAGAGTTATTGTAAGAAAAGAGTTTTGTGAAGGAAAGCAGGATTATGTTATGAAAGGGATGCTTTACATATCCAAAATAGAACACATTATATCAACACAATCCATTCCTCTTACAAAATTCCTTATTCCTATAGAACACATCTCTATTTTTCTAACCACCTGGATTTGCAATTTTGATGTCATCTCACTCATTCTCCTTTACCTCATATGTTAAGTTGACAAATCTTGTCATTTCTACCTCCACAGCATCTCTCACATCTATTCCCTTCCCTTTACTTATACTTCCCTCCTTGTTCAAGCTTTCATCACTTGTATTTACACTTCTGCAATTCTTGCTGGAAGTTCCATCCTATAGCCCTCAAAGTTATTTTAAGCATTTTAAGTGCAGTGCTGACCAAGACACACACACACACACACACACACACACACACACACACACACAAATTCAGAGGCTATCTGTTAATTTTAGGATCAAATATAAATGTAATGTGTCTGGGAACTCCCCTAGAATTAAGTCTCCTATTTGGCACTGTTGATTTGGCCCTTTGCTAAAGGACCAGAGATTCCTGGTTGTTTCCCCTATTCTAGGGCTTCTTAGACTTTTTCCACTCTTGACCCCTTTTTGCCTGAGAAATGTTTACATGACTCTAGGTATACAGGTATATGCAATAGGTATGCAAATCAAACATTTACTGATAATAAATCATAAAGAAATGCTTTACAACAATTCTTTGACATACATATGTTTGCCATTTATTAAACATGAAAACAAATGTGCATGCTAATGAAATAGATGTGCTTGTTTATTTTTACATAAAGAATTAAACCTTGGCAGAATATTTGATACCTTTTACTGCTGCCCAATTTTTTGTGACCCATACATTCAGTTATATGACTCCATGAGAGGTTGGGACCCACAGTTCAAGAAACTTTGTCCTAGTCCTTGGCTTCTAATGCTTCATATTCCTTAGCTAAGGATCAAACCTAAGACCCACCAAAGGGGTCAGGTCACAGCCTCCATTCCAAACTAGACTGGAATTACTTTGATCCAATAAATCAGAGGGTTTCCCCTGATTAAAGCAATTATATACATTTCTCTGTTTGTGATAACCTGACTTCATCTTACCTTTCTATACTTATTAAGCATTAATTCTCGTAAAATAGAGAACTAATTACTTCATCTATCCTTATTAAGCATTAGTTTTCTACTTTACAATTATACCATATGGCCTTCTTACTGTTCCTCATACACAAAACATTGACACACTTTGACATGAGTTAATTTAAATGCTTGAAGTGTTTCTACTGAGCTTATATTCCAAAGCGATACTAAAGAAGAGAAAGGGACCTGTATGTGCCAAAATGTTTGTGGCAGCCCTGTTTGTAGTGGCTAGAAGCTGGAAAATGAATGGATGCCCATCAATTGGAGAATGGTTGAGTAAATTGTGGTATATGAATGTTATGGAATATTATTGTTCTGTAAGAAATGACCAGTAGGATGAATACAGAGAGGCTTGGAGAGACTTACATGAATTGATGCTAAGTGAAATGAGCAGAACCAGGAGTTCATTATATACCTCAACAATGATACTGTATGAGGATGTATTCTGATGGAAGTGGATCTCTTTGATAAAGAGAGCTAATTCAGTTTCAATTGATCAAGGATGGACAGAAGCAGCTACACCCAAAGAAAGAACACTGGGAAATGAATGTTAACTGTTTGCATTTTTGTTTTTCTTCCCGGGTTATTTATACCTTCTGAATCCAATTCTCCCTGTGCAACAAGAGAACTGTTCGGTTCTGCACACATATATTGTATCTAGGATATATTGTGACATATTTAACATGTATAGGACTGCTTGCCATCTGGGGGAGAAGGGGAGGGAGGGAGAGAGGGGAAAAATTGGAGCAGAAGTGAGTGCAAGGGATAATGTTGTAAAAAATTACTCTGGCATGGGTTCTGTCAATAAAACATTATTTAAAAAAAATTTAATGCTTGAAGTGCTCTCCCTGACAACCTTTATCTTTTAAAATTCCTCAGTTCCCTAATATCAGCTCCTCCCTGAGGCCCTTGCTGGTATCTGAGAGACCTTCTTCTTTAAAGTGACTTTGTATCTATGACGTGTTTTGTATATCTATATATCAGCAGCTATCGGCACTGGGCCTGGGGGTCCGGAAAATTCACCTCCCGAGTATAAATTTATACACTTACTAGCTGTGCCATCCTAGGCAAGTCACTTAATTTTATTTTTCTCAGTTTCCACATCAGTAAAATGCTCTGAAGAAGAATCTTCAGATTCTTCAGTATCTTTGCCAAGAAATTCCAAAGAATGAGGTCAACAGACTCAGTAATGACCAAAATGATTGAATAATAACAGTACTGAGCATTAGGTACTGTGCTAGGTACTGTGAATATAAAACCAACATTGGCTTATCATTAAAGCAAAAAACAAAAAAAGCAGTATAAATGTGAGCTGTTATCTCCATCTACCTTACAAAGCTGTTAAAAGAGACTTTGTAAATTTCAAAGCATTACACAAATGTTATTTTAGTTAGAATCATAAATAATTATTCCCACAAAATTCATTAAGGACCTACTATATTTAAGACATTGCAATCAATCATTCTAATGTGCACTGTCCTGGAATGCACATTACCAGAGAGTTGTTTCTTTTCATTCCAAGTGTTGAGTTAACTTTCTCAGGCATTAGCTCTAAATATATACCCTTTATTGCTACCAGGCTAATTTTTTATTTCCTTTTTATTCTTTTATGTGTTTCATCTAAAATCAGATTCATGTAGAGGAGGAAAAGTGAAAGGGAAATGGTTTATCATTCATTTAGGGGGTGGAGTGTTGGTAATTGCTTAGTGATAAAAGACAAGATTCTTTAAAATGAGGCTGTTAATATTTCATTAAAAATCATTTCTACAAAGCAGCCTAGAATTTCTGGTCACAATTTTCATCCAATTAACATCTGGTATTATTATTTTCAAATTCATCCATAATCCATTTTCAAAAGACCACTTGAGGCTATTAATTTTTTAGTCTATTTCAGTCACTCCCTACAGAACAAAGAATATTTTCTCCACTAGTTTTTCTTTTGAAAAGGTCAAGCTATAGGAAATGAATTATAGCAATTACAACTGAAAATTTGGCTCTGAGACAACAGGTTCAAGTAAAATTGTTACTGACACGCTAGAGAAATTCCTGGACAGAAGAAAAACTATATGTGGTCTGGAATTAAGTGGAATTTGTAACTACTTTGGACTGCTTACTTAGATCATACAGGATATAATTCAACTCAATAGAAGTATTTATCTAGGTGATAACAAATATAATGAAAATAATCAAGATAATGAAGTGTGACAAAATAGACTTTTTAGGAAGACCTAATTTATAGAATTTCTCAATATCCCAGACAACTCTTTAAAGCTGTAAATTTTAGATAAGTGGACAGTCTGCATTAGTGGGGGAGTTTCCACACTGAGACATCTTTATACTGATGAAATCATAGATTCCTACTCACAAAACAATTTGTAAGAAATCACATTTCCATAATCCCTATAGATTCTTTCTTTCTTTTTTCACATCTCCTCAAAATCTTAAAATACTTTCTTTATAACAGCCCTGTAAGGCATCATGGTATAATGGAAAGACTATTTGTTCCAGAAACAGAGACCCTGGGTTCAATTCTTCTTTAACACTTACTAGTCATAAGACTTTAGGCAAGGCATTTAACTTCCCTGAACCAGTTTCTCAACTGTAGAAGGTTTGGATTAAATGGCCTCTGAAGCTCCTTTCCATCAATTCCAGATCTATAAGCCAAAGTAGGTAGAGGAAAATATATATTATCCCCATTTTAAAGATTGAGAAACCGAGGCTCAGAGAAGTAAAGAAATTTGTCTGGAGTTACATAGCTAAAAAATATTAGAGCCAGGAAAAGATAAAAGTAAATTGACTGTGAATATCAGTTGAGTGAGACAATGATTTTGCAAGAGAAAAAAATAATTTGTAAGATAGAAAACTAGAGTAGCAAATTAGGGCATAAGAGAATAGCAGACCAAAAAGCCAAATGGAAAATATTTTATCTGAAACTGGCATAAAAACCTGACACAAATCCAATGAGGTCAAATACTTTAAAGCTTTTTAAAAATAAGAATGCTGAAAATGGTAAAAGAAAAAACAAACTCTGTCTATCAGTATCCTTACAAAAAGAAAGAAATCCAGAAAATAAAGTAATGTTTACAAGCTATTATTTGTAATATATTTTGGAAATATACAAACAGGTCAGCTCTAGTCTGCAATGGATAGATATCTGGTCTGGGATCTAGTTCATCTTTCTCTAAGGGAACTAAAATTTTACCTGTCTACCACACTTCAAATATTAGTACTTTGGGGGGATGAGAATCAATGATATTCAGAGAAATGCAAATTAAGACAACTCTGAGATACCACTACACACCTGTCAGATTGGCTAGAATGACAGGGAAAGACAATGGGGAATGTTGGAGGGGATGTGGGAAAACAGGGACACTGATACATTGTTGGTGGAATTGTGAACACATCCAGCCATTCTGGAGAGCAATTTGGAACTATGCTCAAAAAGTTATCAAGCTGTGCATACCCTTTGATCCAGCAGTGTTTCTACTGGGCTTATATCCCAAAGAGATACTAAAGAAGGGAAAGGGACCTGTATGTGCCAAAATGTTTGTGGCAGCCCTGTTTGTAGTGGCTAGAAGCTGGAAAATGAAAGGATGTCCATCAATTGGAGAATGGTTGAGTAAATTGTGGTATATGAACGTTATGGAATATTATTGTTCTGTAAGGAACGGCCAGCAGGATGAATACAGAGAGGACTGGCGAGACTTACATGAACTGATGCTGAGTGAAATGAGCAGAACCAGGAGATCATTATATACCTCAACAATGATACTGTTTGAGGATGTATTCTGATGGAAGTGGATCTCTTCGATAAAGAGAGCCTTAATTGATCAAAGATGGACAGAAGCAGCTACACCCAGAGAAAGAACACTGGAAATGAATATAAACTGCTTGCATTTATGTTTTTCCTCCCGGGTTATTTATACCTTCTGAATTCAATTCTCCCTGTGCAACAAGAGAACTGTTTGGTTCTGCACACATATATTGTATCTAGGATATACTGCAACCCATTCAACATGTAAAGGACTCTTGCCATCTCGGGGAAGGGGTGGAGGGAGGGAGGGGTAAAATCAGAACAGAAATGAATGCAAGGGATAATGCTGTAAAAATTACCCTGGCATGCGTTCAATCAATAAAAAATTATTTTAAAAAAAAGAGAATCAATGATATTTTCCTTGATTGTTCTCAAGGGGAGGGGAGCTTTCTACCTTAGCTCCATCCTACCAAAACGAAACAAGAAAAATACCAATTATACAGACAACTAATGAAACTCTTTATCAAAATAAGTAGTACCCAAAAATGAGAGAAATGTCACAGATTAAGGTAGACAATAGATTACATCAGAATAAATAATCTCTTTGACTTGAAAGCAAAATAAAACCCAAAAAGCAACTCAGAAAATATAGATCATGATTGCAACAGAGAGCAAAGAGAATGATATGCTGTTCATATTTACATCCTAATAAAATGCTAGTTGTCTACAGATTTCAGCAAGTTCAATATGTGGATCTCGTCAGAATATTTTTTTCTCCTTCCCAACTCTTACTTTTATACTACTAGGGGATTTTAACATATTGTCTGTCCTTCAAACACCCTAATCACTCAGTTCCTCAACTTCTTCACTACTTTAGCCACATATAAAGATGCTCCCTTGATTTTTCCATCACCCAATTCCATTTTTCAAGAATCCTAAAATTCCCTTATGTAGCCATAATATATTGACTTTTCATCACTTTTTTTGCCTTTCTATGCAAAACACTACTCTTTGTCTGCATCATGACCTCTCTACAATCTTCCAGGCTATCTCCCCCCAGGCTATATGAACTAGTCACTCTCTTTCCCTCATCTTGATGCCTTGATGAACCAATTCAACTCTATACTGTCCTCCTCTCTAGAACACTAGAACCTTCTTATCATTGTATTAATTGTGCCCTTCTTTGGATCATTTTCACCCTTTACCACCTTCAGTCCTACACACGTGCATCTGAACAAAAATAGAGAAAATCACACAACTATTCTGACTGAGTCCATGGTAAATTTATGTTAAACAACCTCAATTGAGCCTGTACTGCTATTGGACAATCCTACTATACCTGCCCTATCAATTTGCTGTCTACTCTACAAAGCAGTTCTTCTAAACATTGTCATCCTTCCTCAAACTTCCTGTGACTCCCCTGCCACTTAATCTCTCATCTGAGAACATTGCCTCATGTTTTATTATTTATTTATTTATTTATTTAAAACTTAAGTACAAAATAGAAGAAAGACAGGAAAAGAAGGGGGGGGGGGGAAGCATTGTTAAGTGCGCAGCAGAATATATGAAATGATTCAAAATACATAACAATAAATTTCCATTTTAAGAAAACATGTATAATAATAGAAGACATTGTATTTGGTACTGTCTATCTTTTCTTTATTTTTTTATAGATTTTCTTTTGTTCTCTGCTGTGCACTTTTAACTATTCTTTTTTCCCTTTCCTTTTCCTAACTCCCCCAAGGAGGCTACAGTAAATGACAGATAAATTTATGTATTTATGTACACACACACACATATACCTACACAGACTTACATACATACATATACATACATGTACATATTTGTTATTATATTTGCGTATATTGTTCATGTCCTATCCCTGCTAAACTTCTACTTTGCTTCTACCACTAGCTTACCTTGCTATTATTTAACCTCCCCTGTAATACCTCCTTAATCTTCTCCCCCTACCCTTTCCTTCTCTCTTTATCACTTTCTCATTATTCTACATACCTTATCTTACTCCTGTTAATCTACTTTCTGTACTCCCCCTCCCCAAAGTAGGCTACCATTAATCATGGATATATCTATGTTTACTAATATATACATACATATATATATATACAGGATGTATACACATATACACATATATTATTGAGTCCCTTGAAATTAATATTTGGTGTTCATTCCTATATGTCACATTGTCTATTAAGTTTAGGTTTATTTGCAAAAAGAAAAAACCTCAAAAATCTGACAATTCATTGAATGTTCATTTTTTTCATTGAGTTTTATATTTAATTTTGCTGGATATAATACTTTTGGCTATAATGCTAGTTTTTTTTTTTAATTTTTCATATATGGTATTCCAGGACCTGAAAACTTTTATTGTAGTCATTGATAGATTTTGTGATATTATAATTATAGTTCCAGTATATTTTAATTGTTTGGGTTTTGTTGCTGTTGTGCTTGTAAAAATTTCACTTTGATCTGAGGATTTTGAAATTTAGCAATAATGTTGCTGCATGTTTTCCTTGTAGAAACTCTTTCAGATACTTACTTCAAAATCAGTAGATTTTTTTTTTCCATTTCTAATTTTGTCTCTTGTTCTATGACTTCAGGACAATTAAATTAAATTGTTTCTTTTTGGTCATAGCTTACAAGTAGTCCAATTATTCTTTTCTCTAGATCTATTGTTTTCTTATGAAATGGTTCATATTCTTTTCTATATTCTTTCTTTCTTTAAAAAATGTATTTATTTATTTAATACACACTGCTTTATGAATCATATTGGGAGAAAAAAATCAGAAGAAAAGGGAAAACCATGGAAGAGAAAAAAAAAGTGAATATAGCATTATTGATTTACATTCAATTTCCATAGTTCTTTTGCTGGATGCAGATGGCATTTTTTGTCCAAAGTCTATTGGGATTGCTTTGGATCACTAAACCACTGAGAAGAATCAAGTCTTTCATAGTTGATCATCACACATTCTGGTTGTTCTTATGTTCAATATATTTCTGGTTCTACTTGTTTCACTCGATATCAGTCCATATAAATTTTTTCAGACCTTTTAGAAAGGTGTCATTTTTACATAACAATAATATTCCATTACCTTCATATACCACAACTTACTCAGCCATTTCCAATTGATGGGCATCTACTCATTTTCCAATTCTTTGTTACCACAAAAAGAGCTGCTACACACATTTTTGCACATGTGAGTCCTTTTTCTTTTCTATTTTTTATTCTTCATATTTCATTTTACTATTTCTTGGTCTCTTATAACTTGACTGGCTTTCCCTTTTCCAATTCTAATTTTCAAAAAGTCATTTTTTTTCCTTAAAATTCTGGCTCTCCTTTTCTAGTTGGTTGACCTTCTCTTCATAACCCCTTGGATTGTTCTTTTTTTAAAGTTTTTCCTTAATTTCTCTCATTTGATTTTAAAAGTCTCTTTTTTAGTTCTTTGAATTCTTTTTGAGCAAGAAACCATTTATTATTACTCTTTGAAGTAGAAGAGGCTTTTTTTTACATTTGTATCCTCCTCCAAAGATGAACCCCAGTCTTCCCTATTCCCATAACTTTCAATAGTTGATCCTTCTTCACCTGCTCATTTTTTTAAAAAATAAGATCTTGTCAACTGTATAAATATGTACACATATATTGTATTTAACATATATTTTAACATATTTAACATGTACCTGCCGTCTAGGGGAGGGGGGGAAGAGGGAATAATTTGGAACAAAAGGCTTTGCAAGGGTCAGTTTTTAAAATTACCCAGGCATATGTTTTGTAAATAAAAAGCTTTAATAAAAAAAATAAGATCTTATTAGTGCAATCATCTCTGGTCTTGGAGTGAAGGAGGTGGGAGCATAGTGCTGGCTTCAGGACTTCCTTCAGTTCTCCCCTCTGGCATAGAATCCAAAACCAGGAACTCTACTCTCCTGTAAGTGCCTGCAGCCAGCAGCTACTCTGCCCCATTGTTTCTGCATGCACCTGGAGTGTGCTGATTCTTTCTTGCCCAGAGCCCCATCTCAGCATCACAGCTGGATGCTGTGTTCCTTCTCAGCAGAAGTTCCCTCAATCTTTCCAGACTCAAACTCCTGGAAAAAAAACCCTTTTACTTGGTCCTTTTAATCCTATATTTCTTCTGCCCTTTGTGGCTAAACTTCTTGAAAAAGTCATGCACAATAAGGGCCTCTCTCACTTTCTTTTTAACTCCTTCCAATCTGACATTCTATCTTATTATTCCACCAAAACTGCTCTCTCTAATAACAATGCTCTTATTTCCCAAATCCCATGGCCTTTTCTCCATCCTCATTCTCCTCAGTTTCGATGCAGCTTTTGACTCTGTTGATCACTTTTTCCTCTTTGATACTCTCTTCTCTCTCAGGACACCACTCTTTCCTCTGCTGCTTTTACTATATAGCTGCTTCTTCTTAGTCTCCTTTGCTGTTCTCTACTTCAGATCACTCCCTCTACCGATGGATATCCCACAGGGTTTTGTCCTATGTCTTCTCTCCTCCCTCTGTTCTACTTCATCAGCTTTTATGGATTTAGTTATTATTTCTATATTGATGATTCTCAAATCTACTTGCCCCAACTTCTTTGCTGACTTCCAATCTAGCATCTCCAACTGTCTTTCAGTCATCTGGATATGAATGAATTGTAGACATCTTAAACTAAACATGTCCAAAATAGAACTCATTATCTTTCTCCCTAAAACCTCCCTCACTCCTACTTCTCCTAAGTGTAGAAAACTCTACCATCCTTCCATTCCCTCAGGCTCAAAATGTAGGAGTCATCCTTGACTCCTCACAAATTCTCATTCCCCATATCCAATCTGTTGCTAAGGCCTATCAATTCACCTTTGCAACACTTCTCTCAAAGATGTTTCCTTTTCTTTTCTGACACTGCCACCATTTTGGTACAGGCCTTCATCAGCTCACACATGGACTATTGCAATAGCCTGCTGATAGGTTTGCCTACATTGAGTTTCTCCCCATTCTAATCCACTCTCCATTCAGTCACTAATGTGATTTTCCTAAAGCATAGGTTTCATCATGTCAGCTCTCTTTCTCAATAACCTCCAGTAGCTTCCTATCACCTCTAGGATCAAATACAAAATGTCCTACTTAACGTTCAAAGCCTTTCATAATATAGCCTCCTCCTACCTTCCAGTTTTCTTACATCTTATTACTCATTTACTTTTCAGTCTAGTGACACTGACCTCCTGGCTCTTCCATAAACAAAATGCTCCATCTCTGCACTCTGGGTACTAGGAGAGGAAGAAGGGGCTGTCTTCCTTGCCTGGAATGTTCCCTCTCCTCATCTCAACCTAAAAGCTTCCAATTAAAGACCCATCTTCTACAGGAAGCCTTTCCTATTCCCTCTCAATCCTAGTGATATCTCTCTTAATTCCTATTATCCTTTATATAGTTTGTCTGTTTTCCTGTTAGACTGTGAGTTTCCCGAGGACAGGGACTGTCTTTTGCTCCTTTTCTTAGCTATCCCCAGTGCTTTACACAATGTCTGATGCCTTGTAGGTGCTTAATAAATATTATTGGTTGAGGAGGAGTCTGATCTTTGTAGTCTTTAGGATAGAAAGTACTGGGAATCAAGAGACATGATAGGGGCAAAATTCCATCAGATGTCTACAACTTTAAAATTCTAATCCACCATTCAAAACTCCTCAAGTCGCCTCTTTGATTGATCTCTCTCAAATTCCTCCAATCATCTGAAGAAATTCCTTCACTCAGGAATTTGTGACCAAAGAAGAACTAGAGATCATTATTGATCATAAAATAGAAAATTTTGATTACATCAAATTGAAAAGCTTTTGTACAAACAAAACTAATGCAGACAAGATTAGAAGGGAAGCAATAAACTGAGAAAACATTTTCACAGTCAAAAGTTCTGATAAAGGCCTCATTTCCAAAATATATAGAGAATTGACTCTAATTTATAAGAAATCAAGCCATTCTCCAATTGATAAATGGTCAAAGGATATGAACAGACGATTTTCAGACGATTTTCAGATGAAGAAATTGAAACTATTTCTAGTCATATGAAAAGATGCTCCGAGTCATTATTAATCATTAAAATGAAGTTATCATTAGTCATTAAAATGAAGACAAAATCTGAGATACCACCACAAACCTCTCAGATTAACTATGATGACAGAAAAAGATAATGCTGAATGTTGGAGGGAATGTGGGAAAACTGGGACACTGATACATTGTTGGTGGAATCATGAATACACCCAGTCCTGCTGGAGAGCAATTTGGAACTATGCTCAAAAAGTTATCAAACTGTGCATATCCTTTGATCCAGCAGTGTTTCTACTGGGCTTATATCCCAAAGAAATTTTAAAGAAGGGAAAGGGACCTGTATGTGCCAAAATGTTTGTGGCAGCCCTGTTTGTAGTGGCTTGAAACTGGAAAATGAATGGATGCTCATCAATGGGAGAATGGTTGAGTAAGTTGTGGTATATGAATGTTAGGGAATATTATTATTCTGTAAAAAATGAACAGCAGGATGATTTCAGAAAGTCCTGGAGAGACTTACATGAACTGATGCTGAGTGAAATGAGCAGGACCAGGAGATCATTATATACTTCAACAACAGTACTATATGATGATCAATTCTGATGGACATGGCTTGCTTCAACAATGAGATAAACCAAATCAGTTCCATTTGTTCAATAATGAATAGAACCAGCTACACCCATCGAAAGAACTCTGGTAAATGAGTGTGAACCACTACATAGCATTTCCAATACTTCTGTTTTTGTCTATTTGCATTTTTTATTTCCTTCACAGGTTAATTGTACATTATTTAAAAGTCCAATTTTTCTTGTGCAGAAAAATAACTATGGATATGTATACATATATTGTATTTAACATTTACTTTAATATATTTAACATGTATTGGCCTACCTGCCATCTTGGGGAGGGAGTGAGGGGAAGGAGGGGAAAAATTGGAACAAAAAGTTCTGCAAGAATCAATGCTAAAAAATTACCCATGCATATATCTTGTAAATAAAAAACTATAATAATAATAAAAAAGAAATTCCTTCACTCATTCAGATGTGTGTTTTCTCAACCAATCAGGAGTCATATCCTCTATATACACAAAATGCAGTTTCTGAGTAGTCTCTCAGAAAAAAAAATCATCCAAGAAATGGTTATTACAACTTTTAATTTGATTCACCACTTTATGACAATTAAAATCTTTCCTGAAGACACAAATTGTTCTATGTACCCTAAATGAAAATTAGAAAAGAATAAAAGGAATAAGTATGACAAAACCAATAGATTTTATTCTTTCTTTACCATAAACAAACATCAAACTATATCGCTAAAAGAATGCTACAATTGCCCCCCACTAATTCTCATATTTAGTGCCAACCTAAAGAATACTTTGAGACTGGTAGCAACAGTGGGCATGGTTGATGATCCAAACTGATCCCAAATTCTAGGTTGCCTAAGTAACACATCTGGGGCACTGTCATCTAAAAATTAATCTAATCTTTTTTTAAAAGCTATTTATATTTTAATATTTTCCTTAACACTTGAGAATAATGAGTATGAAGTAGTATGACTTTTTATTTGTCCTAAATTTACTTTTCCCAAGTTTGGAGTTTGCCTTTTTGGCCTAATACTTCAATAAAATGAGCTATGTTCAGCCAGCACAAATCATTCCCAATCCTTTAGAAACTGATGACATCCCTTTTAGATGTTGTTTTATTCATTATAATGAATCTACATTTGCAGTCAGGAAGTCTAGGGTTAAAGTTTTGCCTCATATACATAATAGCTGGATAACCATGGGCAAGTTTTTTTTTTCTTCTGTGTAAAATGGGGGGAAAAATACTGACACTACTTAATTCACATAGTTGTTGTGAAAGTTATATGTGAGAAGATCTGTATAGAAGGAAAGAATTTGTAGTCAAAGAAGAACTAGAGTACATTATGGAATGCAAAATGAATAATTTTGATTATATTAAGTTAAAAAGGTTTTATACAAACAAAACCAATGCAGATAAGATTAGAAGGGAAGCAGTAAGCTGGAGGAAAAATTATAAAAGTTCTGATAAAGGCCTCATTTCTAAAATATAGAGAGATTTGATTCAAATTTATAAAAATTCAAGCCATCTTCCAATTGATAAATGGTCAAAGGATAGGAACAATTTTCAGATGGTGAAATTAAAATCATTTCCAATCATATGAAAAGGTGCTCTAAATCACTATTAATCAGAGAAATGCAACTCACCTTTCAGATTGACTAAGATGATAGGAAAAGATAATGATGAATGTTGGAGGAGATGTGAGAAAACTGGGACACTAATACATTGTTGATGGAGTTGTGAATGGATCCAACAATTCTGGAGAGCAATTTGGAACTATATGCAAGGGGCTTTCAAACTGTACAGCAGTGTCTTTGCTGGGCCTGTATCCCAAAAAGATCATAAAAAAGGGAAAGGGACCCACATGTGCAAAAATGTTTGTGGCAACTCTTTTTGTAGTGTCAAGGAACTGAAAACTGAGTGCATGCTTATCAGTTGGAGAATGACTGAATAAGTTATGGTATATGAATGTTATGCAATATTATTGTTCTACAAAAAATGATCAGCAGGATGATTTCAAAAAGGCCCAGAGAGGTTTACATGAACTGTTAAGTGAAGTATCGAGAACCAAGTGAACATTGTACACAGCAACAACAAGATAATTCAATGATCAATTCTGAAGGATATGGCTCTTTTCAATAGCAAGGTGATTCAGGCCAGTTTCAATGGTTTTGTGATGGAGAGAACCATCTGCACCCAGAGAGAGCAATGAGTATAGATCATGACATAATATTTTCACTGTTTTTGTTGTTTGCTTGCATTTTGTTTTCTTTCTCATTTTTTCCTTTTTGATCTGATTTTTCTTGTACGGCATGATAATTGTGGAAATATGTATAGAAGAATTGTACATGTTTAAAATATTTTGGATTACTTGCCATCTGGGGAGGCAGGGGGAAAAGGGAGGGAGAAAAAATTTGGAACATAAGATTTTGCAAGGGTGAATGTTGAAAATATCTATGCATATGTATTGAAAACTAAAAGTTTTTTAAAAGTTATATGAGATAATATACATTAAAATACTTTGAAAATTCTGAAGCAACATAACTATCAATCAATTAACAAGTATTTTTGTTCTTACTGCATTCCAGGCATTATACTCAGCACTGAAGAACAGAAAGAAAAATGAAGCAGTCTCTTGCTCTCGGGGAGTTTACATTCTAACTAAAATGGGCAAATTAGTAGTAAGTAATTAATTATAATGAGAAAGGAAACAAAATGAAAGAAATATAAAATTAATACATATTGAAATTTTAAATGCTTTTTGGGACTGGTTTCGAACATGTATATGTCTAAACACAGAGTAAGCACCTAATAAATAGTTGATAATATAAATGTGTTTTATTGTTTCATAATTTAGCTACAAATACATAGATCTATGTCAATTAATGAATCAAAGCTCCTTTTTATAAAATCTGCCATGTTGAGAACTAGAGAAAAGAGGAAGAGGGAAGAAGAGAGGAGAGAAAAGAGGGAAAGAGAAAAGGAAAAGGGGAAAGAGGAAAATAAAACAGAAGGAGAGTGAAAAAGGTAAGAAGAAAAGAAGGGAAAAGAGTGGGAGAATAAGGAGGGAGAGAAAGAGAAAGAAGAGGAAAAAAGGGAATGGGGAGAAGAGAGGAGGGGGTAAGAAGAGGAGGAAACTGTTTAGAGGAGTGAGAGGAAGAAAAAGGACAGGGAGAAAGAGGAAATAGGAGAGAGGTGGGGAAACAGGGAGAGAATGATAGCAACAGAGAGACAAAAACAGAGAGCGAAACATTTAATAATTTGTACAGGCTAGATTTCAAAGGGACCCGATGAAGAAAGGACTTAGTAGTGGTTGCACAGGGTAAGCATCAGCATGACTGAGGAAAAAACAAAAAACAAGCACTGGCTCAAGTACTGGTACTTCTACAGATTTAGGTCCAAGAACACATCTTTCTGACTTCTACATAGTTTCTACCAAAAATTTCTGACAGTGAACTGTAATTGGAATGTATCCCCTGTTAATGGAGATCATAGGATTATGTTTTAATAAGATTTAAACTTGAATAAGACCCTAGAGATGATCTAGTTCAATTTTTCTTAAATGAGGAAACCAAAGCCCATAAAGACAAATTATCTTAGAAGATTAAAATTCTCATGTTGGAAAAGAACTCAGCCACCTATAATCCATCAATGGTGCCCTGCAATGAACCCTAGACATAGTCAGGAAGACCTGAATCTGAATCTTGTTTTTAAACTTGTTAGCTGAGACATATTGGAGGAATCCCTTAATTCTGAGATAAATTTCCTTATCATGTTCAGAGAATGCTTGGATTAAGAGGAACTACATGAAACCCTAGTTTTGCCAGAGCAGGTCCTCAATTTCCTTATCTGTGGAATAAGGAAGTTGGATTAGATGACTTCTAAAATGCATCTATAAATTTATGATCTAATAGCTAAAAAATGTCTTTTCTTTTTGTCCTTGGCAATCACAAGTTTTTAATTTTATTTTAAGTTTTCAGTATTCTTATAAAACTAGACCCTACTTTGATATTAACCCTTGTGCATCTGCTTTCGTTCTATGTTCCAAGGATGTCTTTCTAAAATTTTAGATGATCCAATAAGTTCCCTGTAGCCACATTACTCTCTTCTCAAATGTCTTTAATCTGGAGGTCCATGAATTTTTTTAAAATATTTTTATTCTTCTATTTTAATATAGATACCTTTGTAATATTATTTTATGCACTTAAAAACATTCTGAGGAGGGATCCACAGGCTTCACCAACTTGCCAAAGAATCCATGAGTTAAAAGGTCAAGAAATCCTTTTTTAAAATATTTCCCTCATTTTTTCTCTCACTAGAATAGTCTCAGCTCTTAACATCAGAATTGCATGTTTACTTGAGTCAACTCCCTCTGCAGAATTTTATGCCTTTCTCTGTACTCTTTGAAATCTAGTCTTTCAAAATACAAGGTCTCATCAGGCTATGTAACTTCACCTTTTGTATTACATGTTTTCAAGAAGGAATCCTCACCTCTGCCTATGATAGTTCCTATGATAGTCTCCAAACCTAGTCCTTTTTATTTTCTTTTTGAATTGGCAGAGAGCTCAGCAATTTGCCAAGTCAGAAGGTGGTTTCTGCTAAAGACTATCTCTGCAATCATAAAAGAAAGAAAAGGACCCACATGTACAAAAATATTTGTTGCAACTCTTTTTGTAGTGGCAAGGAACTGGAAATTGATGCTTATCACTTGGGGAATGCTGCATAAGTATGGTATATGAATATAATGGAATATTATTGTTCTGTAGGAAATGATCCGCAGGACGATTCAGAAAGGCCTAGACAGTCTTACATGAACTAATCTTACATGAACTAATGCTAAGCGAAGTGAGTAGAACCAAGAGAACATTGTACAAAGCAACAGCAAGATTATATGATGATCAATTCTGATGAATGTAGCTCTTAATCAACAATGAGGTGATTCACGGCAGTTCAATTGGAATTGTGATGGAAAATGCCATCCACATCTAGAGAGAGAAATACAGAGATTAAATGTGGATTAAAGTATAGTATTTTCATCTTTTATTGTTGTTGTTTATTTGATAGGGTTTTTTTCCTTTCTTATGATTTTCCCTTCTGATATGATTTTTTTTTGCACAGCAGGATGAATATGGAAATATGTTTAGAAGAATTGCACATGGTTACACTGCATTGGATTGCTTCTTGTCTAGTTGAGGAGGGAGGGAGTAAGGAAGGAGAAAAATTTGAAATACAAAGTTTGGTAAAAATGAATGTTGAAAACTATCTTTGTGTTAGAAAAAATAAAATACTATTTTTTAAAATTATTTTTAAAAAATAAAATAAAAAGACTATCTCTGAGTCCTTCCCTGTCTTCTATGGCTTAAAATCCAGGACAACTGAGGGCCTGGAATCTTACCTCGTTGTAGGTTGCCTGTACTGTCCCTATTTCCCACTCTCTTGACTTAGCAATATTTCATTTTGGGTCCTGAGCCAACCCTTATGTGAATTAAAATGTTTCATAATAAAATGCTTATCGTTTTTATGCCTTGCTGGCTTGGTTCTTTCATGAAACCTTGTTTGAAATTCAAGTCTGAAATAGTATTTAAATGATTTAAATAGTAATTTATCAATTATTTCCTTCTTGTTAGTCAGAATCAGACCCAGAAAAAAAAATCCCTTAAGCATTTCCCCTTTCTTAGAATTTAAGTTATTAAGACAAGTCAAAATTTAATCATCTCTTTTGCTTTCAGCTGAGTTCTAAAGACATCCAAATGTTTGAAGTTCCCAATCATTATAATCAGAACATGTCACGTTTCTACATAAGGTTTTTAGTCTATATCTTGAACTCATTTCATAATTATCATTGATCAAGGATTGGAAGGGAATTCAGAGGTCCAACCCTCTCAATTTTATATGGATGAGTAAAATGAGGCTTGGGAAAGAGACTCAAGTAATACAGGTAATAGAACAGGCAAATGATAGCATTCCTCAGCCATTTTGCTTGTTTTCTTTAAGCTTAACTCCCATGTTTTTTTAAATCATGATTTTTTCTTTTTGCCTCATTACTTTCTTTACTTGAACTTGAACTTATATGTTCTTAATATAAAATGTCATTCCAGGGCTTCTTCTTTTTTTTTTTAATAACTTTTTATTGGCAGATGCCATGCCAGGGTAATTTTTTACAGCATTATCCCTTGTGTAATGGGGTGAGGCTTGAGTTGATGCACTGAGATCCCAAGCAAATGAGGCTATATAGTAATTGGACCATACTCTATTAATATATAAGCTTGGAGAAAGAATGGCCCCTGCCCACTCTTTGTACAAGTCCTGATGTGTTGTATAGGAAATGACGATTTTGGTGGGTGGAGGCGGGGAGTGGAAAAGGAAGGGGAAGGAGAGACTTTTGGCATTGCTATTGCGACAGTTTGCGTAGCTCAGGTCTCTCTTTGCTAGCTGGCTTCCTGTCGCAGCTGCCCATATTGCTATAGCAATCTTTCTTGCCCATATTGCTATCGCAATCTTTATTCACCTCTTCACTTCAATAAATATTGAAGATTTTTCCCTTAACCTGAATTCCTGACTCCAGCTGATTTTAAATACGCGGTCATTACACCCTTGCACTCACTTCTGTTCCGATTTTTCCCCTCCCTCCCTCCCTCCACCCCCTCACCCAGATGGCAAGCAGTTCTTTACATGTTGAATAGATTACAGTATATCCTAGATACAATATATGTGTGCAGAACCAAACAGTTCTCTTGTTGTACAGGGAGAATTGGATTCAGAAGGTATAAATAAACCGGGAAGAATAACAAAAATACAAGCAGTTTACATTCATTTCCCAGTGTTCTTTCTTTGGGTGTATCTGTTTCTGTCCATCCTTGATCAATTGAAACTGAATTAGCTCTCTTTATCGAAGAGATCCACTTCCATCAGAATACATCCTCAAACAGTATCGTTGTTGAGGTATATAATGATCTCCTGGTTCTGCTCATTTCACTTAGCATTACAGGGCTTCTTTTAATAGATATCTTCTTTTTTAAAATAAAGTATGCCCTGTGATAGCCACATTTCCAATCACAACTCCAGCAACGAGATACATTTCACCAAGCACTGATAACCTTGAAGTTGAATTTACCTCTTCATCTCAAAATCTCAAACTCATTTTATCATGTATACACATGTGTGAGAGGATGTAATTTATATATGTGTATATATATCTGTATGCTGGGTATACAAATATAGATTTAAGAAAAAGACAATGAAAACCATCAACTTTGGGCTATATATACACATACATACATAACAAATATGTCTGTGTACAAGTTTATGTGTATACACAGGTGTGTGTGTGTGTGTATGTGTGTGTGTGTGTGTGTGTGTGTAGGAGGTAGCCCTAAAAGACCATAGTTTGCATTCTTCTTGGATAGTTTCCTGTCAACTAATATTGCTCCCTTCATATTATTCTTTTTATGTAGTGTTGGTTATTCCTACTGGCATTTTTTTCTTTTCTTTTTTTGGGCTAATGAGTAATTTCAAAGATGTCCAAAGAAACTGAAATAAGCTTCATGTGTTATAACTTACATATTTTTCTAACAATTAGAATTATCCATAATTGGAATCTGTTGCCATGGAAGCTAACTGATGCTCCCCCTCATAAGAAGTATTTACTCAAAGGCCAGGTAGCCATTTGTTGGATATATTGAGGAAAAAATTCTTTTTCTGGTATAAGTTGAACTAAGTTGTTTCCAAGTTATCTTCTGCCTTAAAAATTCTGTGATTCATGAAAACTTCAGAAACAATACTCATAAAGCTAACATATCTAACAAAGCTATCACAGTAACATACATTGGAGAGATTTCAAATGTATTAAGAAATTAATGGCATAACCTCAGACTAAAGCTGAATTATATTCAATGGTAGATAGCACCATCTTGTGACAAAAATGTAAGTGACGCTCATCTATTCTTCAGACAACTTGTTGGTTTCCATAGCATTTTTCCAAATACTGTTATTAATCTATGTTTCAAATTGCTTAATGAAGTACAGATTAAAGACATTAGATTTCTTTTTAAGAAATAGATGAAAATGAACCACTACATGTTTTCTTGAAAATTAACACTACAGGGGATAGCTGGTAACATTACCAAGAGAGTGTTCAAGATGTCTATCTACAGGGGGGCCATCTGCATCCAGAGAAAGAACTATGGAGACTGAATGAGGAGCACAACATAGTATTTTCCACCCTTTTTTTTGTGGTTTGCTTGCTTGTTTTTTCTTTCTCATTTTTTCCCTTTTGATGTTGTTTTTTTTTTTTTTAATGCAGAATGAAAATTGGGAAATATGTTTAGAATTACACATTTAATCTATATTGAATTACTTCCCATCTATGGGTATGGAGGACAGAGGGAGGAACAAAACTTTGGAACATACAAGTTTTGCAATGTATTTTTAAAAATTTTTTAAATGTCTGTCTATAGCCCTGCTCCTCAGCAACCTTTATAGGACCTGTTATGGCCAGAGCAACACCTTCAGAACTTCTCAAATCTATAGGTGAAGACCTAGAGTCAATAATTCCAAACTCTTATCAATGCAAGTACACAGATGTACGCACACACCTGTGTGCACCCACCCCTTTTTAATCATATATAAAAGAAAAATCTTTACAAGAAAAATAGAGACATATACAGGGTAATTGCAGAATTGGCACCCCACAGTTAAAAATCAAGATAGGAAAGTGTTTTACAGGAGATAATAGAGCCATTGGGAGCTGATGAGATCACCAAAGGGGAAGAGAAAGTGAGCGGGAAGAGAGAAGATTAATAAGTGCTCAGGTAGGTGAATGGGGAAAAAACAAACAATGAGAGACAAAGAGATTAAGATAAGATCATTAGATTTAACAATTAATGAGATCATTAATAATTTTGGAGAGTAATTTTAGTTAAAGGTCAGAAGTCATACCATAACAGGTTGAGAAGTGAGAAGAGTATAGACTGCTATTAGTAAGATTTTTCCTCTGAAAGGGAAGAATGACAGCTATTATGAAACTATAAATATATAACTATTAATAGATTGAGGGGATGGCAAGGTAAAGTGAAAACTCCAGGATGAGGGAGATTTGTGCATTATAATGATTCAAAATTTAGATGTCCTATCTCTTCTTCACAGGAAAAATCAATCAAGTTACTTCAGTGAATATTTTTTTCATTACTACATTCAGGCAAAATGTTGATTATAATTCAAGCTTCTAGCCGATGGGAACATAGGCAAAGAAAATAATAAACTGCTAGTTAAGAAAATCAACAAATGAAAAACAGTAATAGATATTCTGATCTCAGTTCTGGCCTTATGGCTGGAGATTGTTGATGTATTCCTATAAAGATTAAGATAATGATGTCTGTCTCTAATGCATTGTTGCTGAAATTGTGAACTAATCCAGCCATTCTGGGGAGCAATTTGGGAACTATTCCCAAACTGCTCAGACTGTACCTGCTCTTTTTTGTGATGGCAAGGAATTGGAAATTGAGTGGAAACTCATCAATTGGTGAATGATTGAATAAGTTATAGTATATGGATGTAATGCAATATTATTGTTCTATAAGAAATGATGAGCAGTCTGACTTCAGAAAAACCTGGAAAGATTTACATGTACCAATGCTGAATGAAGTGAACAGAACCAGGGGAACATTATACATGCTACCAGCAAGATTATGCAGTGATCAACTATGATAGCTTTTCTCAAAAATACAGTGGGCCGAGATAATACCAATAGACTTGGGAAACAAAATGCCATTCTTATCCAGATAAAGAACTGTGGAGACTAAAGGCAGATTAAAGCATACCATTTTCACCTTTTTTGTTTGTTTGTTTGCTTTTTTGTCCTCTTGTGGTTTTCCCTTTTGTTATGCTTTCTTTTCACATGATTAATGCAGAAATGTTTAAAATGATTTTACATGTATACTCTAAATCAGATTGTTTGTTGTCGTGGGAAGATGAAGATAAAGGAGAGAGGGAAGAAAAAAAAAATCTGGAACTCAAAATCTTACAAAAAAGAATGTTGAAAACTATCTTTACATGTAATAGGAAAAGTAAAATACTATTGAAATTCAAAAAAAAAAAAAAAAAAAAATGGTGGTGTCTGAAAAACACCTTCAGGATGTTTTGTTTTTCCTTCCTAGTACACTCAGTTTTTACTGGGTTTCAATAAAAATTAATCCATATGCTACTTACACAGATCATTTTATAAGACAGCCAAAATAAAAAATTTCTAAGAGGCTTTTAAATATTTCACAAGCAGAATAATGCAAAAATGAGTCCTAACTGGCTAATATCCCTATGTTCTGTCCCTGTTAAGTGTGGAAATTATAATTGTCCAATCTGCAAGAAAAACCATTGGAACAGAGCTCTGAGCCAACAGCTCTTTATTTATGGGTTCGTGATTCCCTCTAATGAAATGAACCTCAAATCTTTGCTACAATCTGAGATGTCCCAGGACTTTGTTTTTATACAGTTTAACACCTTCATATGCAAAAGAAACACATAAAACAATCTCATTAATATACCTCGCTTTTGAGGAGCATAAATGATATTGCAGGGGAGTGTCACAGATTGAACAAAGCATGGAATATCACCACTAAGTAGTCAAAAGATAGCCACCTGCTCCCATTGGACAAAAGAGTGGTCCAGGTACAAAAATAAATTGGGGTGACTTTCCAAAGAATCAATGCATCCTACCTATGCTGGGTTTAGACAGAGAATTTGAGCAAAATGGAATGAAGATATCCTTGTCACCATTCTTATGGTGAGTCTCATAATTTGGTAAACAAGTAGTGAACATCACATTGAAATCTGAGCTGCATTATACTTTAGGAACGTCTAATTATCCCCATATGCATCATGAAAAATATACAATTAATTCTGATTGTAATAGAATACAGAGCCAAATGAATTATTTCTCACACAGATATTTTTAACATGAGTCTTTCAAGAGACATTGTTGCAATAGTGTTTACTATTTATTGTACTATATAATTAACTCTATAACCCAAAAAATAATGATCAACAACAGATTTCCTAGAGAATCTTGAAAATGTTGTCTTATAATAGACTTGAGCTAAGAAATAATTTCATAACTCTTCTTTGGAGAGTTATGATAATTCTTCTTATTTTTTCTTTGGACAAGATAGATGATTTTTTACTTCAGTAGACAAAACAGGAATGTAATTTTTGGCATTGTTATACATACATGATGTGAAAAGAGATACCTGGAAGTTCTGTCTTAAAAAGACATAGTCTTTCACTAAATTTCAAATAGGAGAATGAGACTATGTTAGATAAGGTCATAGATCTCCTTCACAATATGATGAAAAACAACATAAAAAATAAAGGCAACTTCAATGTAAATTACAGACAATTCCCATTCAAACAAAAGTCAGACAATCGAATTTTAAAGGGAAAAAAAAAAAAAGACTGTTTTTTATAGTTGTTGAGGCAATTGTAATTAAATGACTTGCCCAGTGTTACACAACTAGAAAGTATTAAATGTCTGAAGTTGCCTTTGAACTCAGGGCTGTGTGCCATCTAGCTTCCCGTGGAAAAAAAAAGACTATGAAACATAAATTATACTTTAATCCCAATACAAATAGCTCAAATGAACTATCTGGCAAACACAAAATATTTTGACCTGCCCATTTTTATTTTCTTAAAAAGCCTTTTATTTTTCCTACTAGAAATATGCAACAAATCTGACATGATACATCAGAAAAAAATCATTAGCAAGAAATGTAAAGATATTAATGTAAATGCAAAGAGACATGTGAAGAATATTAATGTAAATATGTAAAGAATATTAATACTCAGTGGGTACTTTAAATATTTTTAATACTGAAGCAGATATCAAATTCCCTAATTATGACTACCATAATTACAATAGAGAAAAACTCTTGAATATTTTAGTGTCAACACTTAGATTTAATCCTTCATTTCTTCTCCTTTTTCATCTTCACTCAGTCTGCACGTTTAAGTTGGACTTACAGATTATTTTGCTGTGTCTTCCAGTAAAGTCCTATTCTAAGGCTTCATGTAGTGGAGATCTCATGTTTTAGAAATGGAGTCCAAATTTTACCAGTTTCAGTTAACCTGAAAAAACTTCAATTATGAGTCTAGTTACTATGTGTCAGAGAAGTTCAAAGCATGTCAGAAGGCTGAAGACCAAATGATGAATACCGATCAAAACTGCTTTTGAAGGCAATCATCACTTGAGGTTGAGAGAGATAACAATTTGCATTGAAACAAGAGGCATCTACTCTGGTGGAAGCATTGATCCTTTAAGTCTTACAAATGACACATAGTCCACATGTAAATCTC
Organism: Antechinus stuartii; assembly: GCA_016696395.1. Lineage (NCBI taxonomy): Eukaryota > Metazoa > Chordata > Mammalia > Dasyuromorphia > Dasyuridae > Antechinus > Antechinus stuartii. The sequence goes on along the minus strand of MU174338.1, from coordinate 1,634,991 downwards.
ATGACAGAAGAAACTTTAAATTTTTTGTGTTCTAGAAATCTGGACAGGGTTCTACAAAGTAAATGCTAAATAAATGTTGGTTGTCCTGAAGTTAAATTATTTGAAAAAACATCAATTAAAGCACTGTGCTAAATCCTGGGAACTAACTAAGCAAGGAAAGAAAAAGAAAAGCAATTCAAAATAGAAAAGGAGACTGGACCCTGATATTTGTTGCTTGTTTTTTGGCCCATTTAATTTTACTAGTAGGAGCCCAATAAATTAATCTAATTTGAATTATGAAAAGAAAATTTATAAACTAATTTTTTCAGACTATAGTTACATCTGGGAATTCTAACTCTTTTTTTTTTTTTTATTGTTTCAGAGTAGAAATACAGATTGATATTTTTAAGCTTCCTTCTCACAACTAACATTCCAAGAACAAAATATATTCTTTAACACGTTAATCTATATGCTAATATATGTGTGTGCGTATATATATATACATATACATATGTATATATATAAACATATATATGTATACACACATATGTATAGTAGATAAATGTTACTATTTTATAATGAGTTGCTGCATTCCCAGAGAATAGTAACATTGTGATAACAACATTAAAGAACAATGTTATTAACTGTATACTGGAGCTGCATCAAAAGATTTGCAAAGACTGGTAAATTAAAATCTCTAAACCAAAGGAAATATTCAAAAAATATAGACTTTTATACCCTAGTAGCTTTAATAATCATCTTTTAACTTCAAAATATTCCATTGCTGTTGACCACAATACAATTTTAAAAGAAAGTGTTTAACAAGTAGTCTTTAAGAAATATATGCAAATGCATAATATCTGCAATGTTTTCTGTTTGTTTCATGAATCCTGAGCATTTCAGAAAAGTGTCATCATCAAAAAGCTGACAGAAATTATCTTCTGTTTCTTCTGGATACATTCATGTTCATAAAGGGATCATCATCATCCTGAAATGATACACAAGTATTATTAAAGGGATCATCATCATACTGAAATGATACACAAGTATTATTGTACTGTAAAGCTTTTCGTACTTCATTTAAGTTTAAGAGGCAGAAAAGTTGATAAGGAACAAAGCACCAAGATTTTCTCATGTTCTTTTTCCCTGTGGGTTAAGTTTCACTCTTCTTTCTCTAAGGCTCTCCATGATCACAAAGAAATGAGACTTTTATTTTTTAATTCTTGGCTCTCAAAAAAAAAAAAAAAATTAGGCTATAGCAAGAAATACTCAAGATGATAAAATAAATTAGCTTTTTATCACCTTTAAAAAGATTTTACTTTTTTTTTTAATCGGAGACTATATAGACCATTATTATATTACATTACATAAACATATAAAGTGAAATATTTATAAGGTAATTAAATTGCTTTCTATTCATATATAGGCATAAAATAAGTATTCAAGATTTTAAAAGTCTGTCAGTCTCCCTCATACACACACACAAACATATATATAATATATAAATACACATATAAACAGACATATATATGTATATATATATATTTACATACATACATATACATGCATATACCTAAACAGCTATATCTAGTAAATATATTAATAGTCCATTAATCAAACTAATTAAAAGGATGTGAGGTGTGTATTGAAAATTCTTAAAACTCTTAAAGTCCAAAGGCTTCAGCAATGTTTTCTGTGACCTTATATACAAATAAAGATTTAACTATTCTGGGAATCTACTGTCAATACAATAATTAAATTACAGAAAAGATCTAACTCAAGAACTATGATGCTGTCCAGTATCTTTATTTTGCACTCCTATTCAACATCTTTAGGGGTTTCATTTCATGATTCTATAATCCGTGATCTCCTCATAACACAATCAAAACTGGAAATAAAACAGCTAATCTCTTAGACATAGAAAAGCAATGAGCTAGTAAATCTACCTTTCTTAATAATATCTGGAATAAGGCCATTGCTATAGTATTTTAATTCTAAAAGCTTTTCTTATGGAGAAATACAGTTAAAGGCAAATAAAGAGAACAAAAGTACTAGATATCATCTATGTAACATAATTAAGGGACTGTCAATAAGTTATACAGTTATTAATAGTCCATTAGTCAAACCAATCAAAAGGATATGAGATGTATATGGATATTCTAAAAGAGCAGAAAAATCCTAAAATCCCTTAAAGCCCAGTGGCTTCTGCAAAGAAAAACATTTTGAGATAAATTCAATTATTGATAACTAACCTATAGAAACTTGGAGGTTAATTCAGAATGTATAATGTGGCTAAAGGCCGCAAAAGATGGAAATGCAATTATAAAATTCTATAATTCGCTATTTCTTTTTCTTTTAATTCAGGCAAATTATTTATGTTACAAATTGTTTGCTCTGAAGGGTTTGCGAGAAGATAAAAAGGTTGGCTAAGTCTGACTATAATATTAAATAATTTGGCTCATGAACACACAATATGGATTAGTGAGGGGGATGAGTATTGGTCATCTAAGGATAGGCCTAATAAAATAAGGAAAGGTATATATCAATAGAAATAACTTTTCCAGCAATTAATAAAGATTGTCTACTAAGGTGGTCAAGAGGACTTTAGTGTGCAATCTGCACTGAGAGATGGAATATTCACACTTAAGAAATCATGGTTCCTTGAAGCATGAAAATGCAAATATTTCCATAGTTACTATTAGCAAAAATTGTCTAAACTAAAATAGAATTAATTTGCTAATTGTTCTTTCCATTCTGTGAACTTTGGCGAATGTCAGTTTTCAACTATGATATATACTTATATAAAATCTAACCAATTAGAATATTATAATATTGCTATATGTTTACAACATGATATTTTACTATAGATAATACTAGTAAATACTTTCATATCCATGATTCCATGTGATCTTCATAGAGGAAGATTTTACAAAGGAGTAATATGAGGTAAAGTGATTTGCCCAAGGCTGCTAGATAGTAGGTATCTCCCCTAACTAAATAGTCATAAGATGTGCTTATATTGAACAAAAAAAAGTGGTCAAAATTGGGGGACATTGCAAAGAATCAAGAAATGCTGATCATCCCATATGATTAAAATCATAGGATACGCCAAATCAGGATATAAAGATAAGTTCCCAAGATAAAAGGGGTAAGAAAAACAAAGTCTAGTGCCAAATAAACATGATCAAATATACTAATTGAAAAAAAATTCGGAGAAATTAATTGTAAACTAAAAGTAAATAAGAACCTGAGCTGCTTCCATTCTCTTCTCTTTGGCTTCCATTAAGTTCCACCTAAAATCCCACCTCTACATGAAGTTTTTCTAGACTTCTTGTAATGATGCTTTCTTCCCTTTGTGACTATCTTCAATAGATCCTGTATGTATCTGGTTTGTACATGGCTGTTTATATTTTGTCTCCTCCACTGCACTGTCAGTTCCTTGAAAGTAGGGGCTCTTTTCTGCCTTTCATTCTTTGTAAGTCCAGCACAGTGCCTGGCATATAGTAGGCATTTAATCAATGCTTGTTGACCTGACTGCCCTCCCACACAGCAGGTACTTCTTTTCTGAGGGAAGGAAGGAAAGGAAGGAGGGAGGAAGGAAGTTGTTCATACACTTTAAAAACACATAAACTTGTGAATAAAGTCAGTGGAATAAAAGAATTATTTAGACATTTCTTTTTGTAAAAGATCTACAGAAATGTATCTGGAATTTGTTAATTGTACAAATAGAATCAAAGTTGTAACAACAATGATAACTTACCTCATCTGATTCAAAATCAACTCCTTTAGCTGTCTGGCTCTGGGAATTTTTTCTGCTAAATGAGATGCTTGAGAACCTTAAACATTAAAAGAGATGGAATTCATCAAGAGAATTCACTGAAGAATTTTCCAAAACAGTGTAGTAAGTAGTAGTTATATTACATTCTTATTAACTTATATTCTGGCAGGGAGGAGGGATAGATGAAATGCACAAATATGGAATTAAGTAGAATAAATACTAAGTAATGAGAAGGGGGGAAATAATAGTTGAGGAATCAGCAAAGGACTCGAGGAGATGACATCTGAATTGAACTTTAAAAGTTACTGTGGAACAGACCTAGGAAAAGAAGGTCAAGTGGGAAAAAAATCTTTGTATCAAATTTCTCTGATAGAGATTTGGTATTCAGATATGTGTGTGTGTGTGTGTGTGTATGTTGTTTTTTTTGCTGAGGCAATTGAGGTTAAGTGACTTGCTCAGGGTCACACAGCTAGGAAGCGTTAAGTGTCTTAAGACCAGATTTGAACTCAGATCCTCCTGACTTCAGGGCTGGTGTTCTATCCACTGAGCCACCTAACTGCCCCCAAACAATATTTTTTTAAATAAATAATGTATAACACTAATAGCCAGCCCTAAAATGGTAACTCATCAAAAGAGATCAAATTCTTTAAAAAAAAAAAAAAAAGAATTATAAAGTACTCACAACTATATGAAAACATGCTCTAAATCACTACCAATAAATGCAAAATCAAAGCAACCTTGAGGGTTTGTTTCATAACCACAAACTGGCAAAAATGACAAAAAAATGGCAAAATCCAATTTTGAAGAGATTGCTTTTGTAAGACATACTTATAAGAGATCACATATTTACTATCATACAAATGACTGAAAGATGCAGAGAATAAAAGAACCTACTGTGCTTACTCTCTGTTCAATATAAAAAATATTTGATTCAGCAGAGCAAAATACTGTCTTAAAGGCTCTCCTTCAATATAAGGTGCCTCTTTATATGCATATGTAAAGATTCTGCATCAGATTTAATAGTAGAGATAACATTATGCTCTGGATTTTTAATATCAAGCAAAACATCAACTACAGAAAGGTCCTTCAGATGCTTCTGTTTACAGATGGCTAAATGATACGATACATTGAACATAACAGAACCTCCTATGTGAGTTCTAAAATAATTTAAAGGAATGTGACTTATCATTTATATTAAAAAAATGGATAAAGAAAGCTTATATGTTCAATCTACAGTATGTAATTTTGTGAACAACCTGTAAAACTGGTCATGAGTATTTTTCTTGAATAAAGACTACAATTGGATAAATGAGCTCATCTCAGAACTGAATCTTATTCTCATTACACTACAATCTCTGAAAATGTGAAATTATCAAAGGGAAATGGAAAGGCACATGATAGCCATAAGCAGGTATGCTACACAACACAAGGGAGAAGCATTATTTAAAAAATGTGCTCAGAGTAAAAAGAAAAGTAAAAAGTTCACAAGGTCAATGGACAAATCTCATATTCCCCTGTATCCTTATAATTTTAGGAAAACTTGGGAAAATACCCCTAACACACTGGTTAGATTCACTGTGATGAGCTTAATGAAGGATATGGATAGGAGTTACAGAGGATGAGCAGTCACGAGTAGATTGCAATCTACATCACTGAAAGTAATATCAACATGGATTGTCAGAGAACCTTTAAAGTATGTTGAAGTAAAAGTATTCAGTATAATTCTCTTCATCTATGATTACTGATCAAATGCTACACTTAAGTAAGCAAATATTAATTAAATTCATAATATGAAAGGTACTATGCTAAGTTCTGGGAATACAAAGATGTGTGATTAGTGGGGGTTGATCAAAGAAAGTTTCATGGATGAGGACACAAGCCACATGGGCCATTAAAGAAGAAACAATTTCAACAGGCAACAAAGTGGAAAGAGTGTATCACACACAAGAGATAAGAGTTTTCAAAGTGGAGGAGTGCAAATCAAGACAAGACTAGGAAAAAGTGGTCTTACTTTGAATGAAATGTAGAGAAGGGAAAGTAATATGAAATAAAGTTAGAGAAGCAGTTTGGAGCAAAATGTAGAAGCATTTAAATGGCTTGACTAAATATACAATATGCATATACAAGCAAATTTAATTCTTTTTACTCATAACTCAGTTTTATGTCTTCCTGGCATTTAGCTCAGTTTTCAAACCCAATATTGAGAAAATTATAAAACTAATTTTTTTTCCTTCACCTTATTAACAACATTGAAATAAAATAAAGGGCAATTTAGTAAATGTAGCATACAAAATTCAGGGCATTGCTACAAATTTTAAAATACAGAAGAGGCAACTCGGTCTAGTGGGTAGAAAATAAGTTTTAAAACTTGGAAGATGTGAATTCAACCCTGGGAAAGTAATTTAAACTGTCAGTGCTCTAGGACTCAGCTTATTAAACTGTGGTTTGTGACCCCATATAGAGTCTTGTAACTGAATGTGGGAGTCATAAAATGATTTATGTACTCAGGATCATATAAAAATTTCTCAGAAGAAAAAGGGTCACAAATGGGAAAAAGTTTAAGAAGTTCTGCTCTAGGATCAGAAGTTTGTACTCATATAGTGTGTTTCCTCACCTCATAGTTCCCTTCAGCAATGAAATTACCCATCCAAACCCTATTCTCCTTTATGAAACACTATATTCTAATATTTTTGAACTAAGGAAAATACCAATTTTGAGTAACTTCGACAAGTAAAGCAGAGCTCTGGGCCCTGGCTTCATCTAATCATATTGATTTATGTGTGATTCTCAGAATAAAGCGCATATTCAACTGGCCTGTATTCCATCCTGTTCATATACCATAAATCACAATAGTGACTATGAGACAAAGTCAGGGCTTTGCTCACACACTTTAAAATGTGGATGACATGAAGTATCACTGAAGTAAATTTTCTAAAACTGCATAATTTCAGACACTGGAAAGTTTGAGAGAATTTCTATGCAATTTATTCAGACCTTATGGAACTTACAACTCTAATACCTAAATGCTGAAAAGATTTCCCAATAGCAGAAAAAGATTCAAGAGCTAATTTTCTAGGGAACTGGAAAATGTCCTTGAGTCAAACGCAGCCTACTCCAAGAGAAACCTGGAACACCTACCAAACAGAATGTTCAAAGAAATCCAGGAAAGAGAAATCATAATAAGTGACTTCTTCACTAACTCCACAATGGCACAAGTCAACCAGCAGCCCACAAGCAGTAATAAAGAGGGATACCAGAAAAGCTGACACCAGCAGAAGCAAATATGATCCAATGGGAGCAGAGAAGGACCAGAAGGTATGTGTGGCAGAAAGAGCTGAGAGTGCCCAAAGCCCCACGGGGTTGGAAATCCACTGCAGAACACACAGTAGTAACAAGCTGGAATGGGTATAGTAGCACTATGTTTTGAGACAATATATAAGAACCTAAAGATCCAGGGCTTTGAATCTCAAAGATCTAAAAAAGATCAGCATAGGAACTCAGAGAACATAAGAGTAAGATCAAGCAGAACAGACCACTCCACACAAAACACAGCAGAAATAGCAAATGGCCTTGGCACAAAGTCCGAATTAAAGAATTAAAAATGAAATCAGAGAAAACACTGGCCAGTAAAGAAAAAAAATATTGTGAATCTAGAAATCTCCCCCAAAGCAGCAGTAAATAATTCCATAACAATTGCAAAAAGAGACTGAAGGAAGAGATTTTCCACATAACGTATATGGATATCCAGAAGCAGCAAAAGGGAAAAAAAATGAAAGTTCTTAGAATTAGAATCAGAAGGAGAATAAATAATTTGGAAGAGAAGTATAAACCTTACTCAAGTAAATGATTATTTGAAAATTAGAAAAAATAAGAGCTCAAGAAAAGTAAGGATTGGGAAAAAAAGCCATTAGATTTGATCATTAAAAGATCACTGGTAACTTTGGAGAGAGTAAGTATGGCTGAATGATGAAAGTTAAAAGACAAAGTCTAGTTAAAAAGAGATTGAAAGAAAGTAGAAGTATCAACTACAGACAGTCGCTCAAAGAATTGAACCACAAAAGGGAGAACAGATATGATCTGGTAGCTGGTGGGGATACATGGATCAAGTAAGAGGCTTTTGAGGATAGAAAAGACATAACCATATTTGGAAGAAGCAGGAAAGCAGCCAGTGGACAAGGAGAAGATAAAGATAAAGATAAGATTAAAGATGAGCAAAAAGGTCAGGAAAATGGAGGGGAAAATCTTCTGAAAAAGATAGAAGGGTTTGTTTTGCCAAAAAGATGGGCCACCTTTTCATGAGAGTGATGAACAAAGTATTGGCAGAAGACATCTGAGAGATATGAGAGGGGTGAAGAGGGAATGAATGCCTCAGTCTTTTTCAGCAAAATATGAGACAAGGCTCTCAGCTGAAAAAATGGGGTTGAGAGGATCTGTGAGAGGTTTAAAGAGAAATGGAAAAATAACTGTAGTGAGTAGGATACTGAATCTATTAGGAAAGGACTGCATTGAGAGAGCAATTGCAATTAGGTAATATAAATCTGTGGTAAACCCAGTCACCATGGTTTCATAATTTACTTCAGCTTAATTCAGTAGCAGGTGAGTGGGAGTGATCAAGGCTGAGTTTGGCAAGGCATGACCTTTGATCGGGTAAGAGGTTAAAGGATATAAGAGGAAAAGAAAGTGTAAAGTTGAACTAGTTCACCAAAGGGTCAAGAAAGAAAAGAGGGAGAGTGTAGTCAATACAAAAGTGATGTCATGGATGAATAACTGGGTTAGGAGATGCAAGATAGTGGAAGAAGTAGAATAACAACAAATTTATCCGATGATAAAGGAATTTCAGTTCATGATTATGGAAGGAGAATATTCACGGGTGATGGTAAAATCAAGGGTATTACTATTTCTGCATGGTTAAGGGGAAGAGTAAAGTCATAGGAAACACACTATAGAATAAGGACATTATGGTGCTTGAGGGAACATCTAAATATATGTAGGAATTTCCCTAGAATGAGGGAAAGGAAAGAAGGATTATGAGCCACATACTGAACTTACTGAGGAATGAAGGTATGTGCCCTGGAGATAAGCAGACAGTAGCTACCAGAATCGTGAATGAATTACAAATATGAATCAAATGAACCTCAAAGGAAGAAAAGTTACAGAGTTGTGATAGTAGAGGAAGAGCCTGAAAGTAGCAATAGGGAAAGAAAAGGAATATTTCCACTCCTATATCAAAACAGTGAGTTGTAGATGATGAGTAAAATATAACTAGAGCTAGAATGTATAGCCATGGAAGCAAAAGGAAGCCAAGTTTCAGTGAATAAAAGATAAAAGAAGCAGTGAGAAAGCAAAAGGTTTAAGATAAAAGCTAATTTGTTATCTAAAGAGCAAGTTTTACAGAACTCACATTGTAAGGAGTAGGTAACTTTAAAATGGGATGATGGAGATGTTGATTTAAAGGAAACATTAATAAGGACAATGGGAAGAAGAATGAAGTCTGAAAAACGGCAGCTGGGGGTTCAGATTCAATGGGATAGGGACAGTATGACAGGAGAGAAGCATGCAAATTATTTAGGAATGAGTTCAAGTATGTTATGATTAACCATAGGTTTTGGACTCTGCCAGGGCTTCAGACAGCTATGTGCAATTGGAAAGTAGTAAAGTGAGGAGATTGTCTACATAGAATAAAAACAATTGTTACAGAGTTGCAGAACATTAGAGAGCTTTCCCAGAATAGGAACAACACACAGACTATCACTAGGCCTGTCTTCAATGCTTTTCCAAATCCCAAGGTTACACCACTATATCATGGTGGGACATTGGGAGGAAAAGTATATACTTATATACTTATTAATTATATATATGTGTGTGTGTGTATGTATATATACATATATATATATATATATAGTTGCTGTACTTAATAACCAACTGAAATGGCATTAAAATCTATTTTTGCTATGTATGACTATATAATATGATTAATCTAAGTGAAAAGAGTTTCTTTCTATGGTAAGGAAACAATACAGATGAAAGTGGGTTTTATTTTATGTTTTTAAACATCTCTTATTCAAAAATGTCATCTCTTATTCAAAAATGTCATAACACTTACTTTTTATCTACTTTAGACGTCGTGGGGAAAAAGTCATCATTCATGTCAGAATCATCATCTTCAATAACCTAAAAGAGAAAAAGAAACACCTAAGATTTTCTCAAAAAATTAGAATGCTTAAATAAAAAATGTATTATTGAATTTTAGATTTTTTCTAAATAAAAACATATTGCTTATTATTATTGTTAATAATATGATGCTCATAAGAACTATCTTATTTCTGATCCTCTTTTAGCAATTTGATGCTCATAAGAACTATCTTATTTCTGATCCTCTTTTAGCAATATGATGCTCATAGGAACTATCTTATTTCTGATCCTCTGCCAATGCCATTCTGCAATAAAAAAGTCACACATATTACTTCCCTCCATGACCTAAAATGGGTCATTTACACCCCAGCCTCTAATGAGACTTTGTAACTGAATGTGGAGGTTGCAAAAATCATCAGTAAATGTTTGATTTGTATATCTATTTCATATATCTATATATTTCGGGTCACATAAAAATTTCTCCAGCAAAAAGGGTTGCAAGTGAATTAAGACAACTCTGAGATACCACTATACACCTGTCAGATTGGCTAGAAGGACAGGGAAAGATAATGCAGAATGTTGGAAGGGATGTGGGAAAACAGGGACACTGATACACTGTTGATGGAATTGTGAATACATCCAACCATTCTGAAGAGCAATTTGGAACTATGCTCAAAAAGTTATCAAACTGTGTATACCCTTTGATCTAGCAGTGTTACTACTGGGTTTATAACCCAAAGAGATCATAAAAAAGGGAAAGAGATTAGTTTGTACACGAATGTTTGTGGCAGCCCTGTTTGTAGTGGCAGAAACTGGAAACTGAGTGGATGCCCATCAACTGGAGAATGGCTGAATAAATCGTGATATATGAATATTATGGAATATTATTGTTCAGTAAGAAATACCAACAGGATGATTTCAGAAAGGCCTGGGGAGACTTACACAAACTGATGCTGAGTGAAACTAGCAGGGCCAGGAGATCATTATATACTTCAACAACAATACTATACGATGATCAATTCTGATGGACCTGGCCATCTTCAGCGATGAGATGAACCAAATCAGTTCCAATGGAGCAGTAATGAATTGAACCAGCTACACCCAGCGAAAGAACTCTGGGAGATGACGAAGAACCATTATATTGAATTCCCAATCCCCATATTTTTGCCTGCCTGCATTTTGGATTTCCTTCACAGGCTAACTGTACAATATTTCAGGGTCTGATTCTTTTTGTATAGCAAAATAATGGTTTGGTCATGTATACTTATTTTGTATTAAATTTATACTTTAATATATTTAACATCTACTGGTCATCCTGCCATCTAGGGGAGGGGGTGGGGGGAAGGAAGGGAAAAATTAGAACAAAAGGTTTGGCAATTGTCAATGCTGTAAAATTACCCATGCATATAACTTGTAAATAAAAAGCTATTAAAAAAAAATTACTTAACACTGGCCTAGAAAGAATATTAAATAATAATGGAACATCAATCAACTTGAAAAGAAAAAAAAAAAAAGGTTGCAAGTGAAAAAAGTTTAATAAGCCCCCTGGATCTACGTGACCTAGGTGTTATGATAGGTATGCAGGAGTGTTCACCCTATATGTCACTTCCTTGAGAATTTGACAATCAATAGAAAACTCAATAATCCCCAACCTGATAACTGAAAGTCAAATACAAAATTCCTTCTCATTAGAGAACCAAACCTGTGGTATTTCATCAGTATAGAAAACTCTCAATATGGAAACTCCCTCTACCAATGAAGCTTATAGTAGTTCTCTGGATTACTGGAAGATTGAGATTTACCTAGAGCCACGTAACTAATATAACAGAGGCAAAACTTTAGCCCATATCTTATTAACTCCAAGGCTGGGTCTATTTATCTTTAGAAGGAGCAAGTGTGGTCAGCTATTTCCATTAATTAAAACTTGGTGCTAATGAAGCAAGTTCAAAGTTTCCATTTCTGTATAGGCCTGTTAGTTTTGCTAATAGATGATCAAACTGCATCCAAACTTGGCCAACAGGAGGCAGCATGGAATAATAGAAAAAGTTAAAGATTTAGAACAAGAATCATAGAATCAGAACTTAGAAGAGGAAGATTTCTTATAGATCCTCTTGTTCAACCTCTTCATTTTAGAGCTTAGAAAATACTCTACAAAATCATATGGCAAGTCTAAGAACCAAGACTAATCACTCGTGATCTTCTGAGTACTAATCCAGGATTGTTTCAGTGTATAAACACTAACTTTAAGTTAAAGTTTAGTTCTGCATATTTCCTGGCTTGTATGATGTGGAGCAAAATGCTTAAACTCTCTAAGTTTCATTTCTGTAAAACAGCATTTGTAAAATATTTAACATTACCTACTTCAGAGGGCTGCTTGAGAATTTATTTTGTAACTGCAGTGTATTATATAAACCTAAACTGCTATTATTACTGTCTCACAAACATATGATATTGACTATAAAGGAGAGAGGCTGAAAATATGAATTGGGTGATAGGGTATAAATTCATCACCATGACTGAAATATAATTTAAAAAATCCTCTCAATACAGATCACAATTCTATAAGGCAATCAGTGTCACCATTATAAAAATAATATACCTTTCTAACAGTCCATATCCCCATAATACTTTCTTTTATCCAGCTTTGTCTACACTATTTTATGCTTTGTAAGGGAATGTAAGGGAAAGGATCACCACATATTTGCCCTACACTAAATGTACAGAATATAAAAGATATACAAGAAGACAGAATACATATTATTTAATAGTAACCAAACAAGCAATATAGAAAGTTTAAAAAGCATAAATTTTTGTTATGGAGTTTCTTATTTTTTAATCTACTTGCAGACCAAAATTTAGTAGATTATAAAATAGAGTACAAAAATTGCATTTAAAAAAACAGTATTTCTTACCTCTGAGTAATTCTTACTGGTGGCACTACGGGTGGGTTGCTGTCGTACAGATTTAAAGGCTAAAATAAAACAAATGCAACATACGATGTATGTTTTTTCTTAAAACAGTAAAATTGAGTTAGCATATTTCTGTATTTGGTGATTTTCCAAGTCTTGTTTACAAGTGCTCATTATGACTAATTTTAGAACACTTGCTCTGAATTTGCCTTTTAATTTGAAGAGTTCCTATTCTTATGTATAATCCACAGTTTATTTAGATATTATAGTAGTAGTTTTTATAAATTGTTCTATCCTGTAATTGTAACACACCTAAAACGCAACCTGATTACCTAATAAAGTATGACTAGAAAAACCATGGAAAATCCAGCTGGAGAAGCCTAAAAATAGATTTGGTACAAATGTTTCTCTCCATCCTCTTGGCTCAACAGAAGGAGGTACAGATACTGTCAGTCTCAGTATTTCTCTTTTCATCAAATTAACACTTGTTTTTCTGAAAGAAATATTTTAAAAAATGACCCAACAGAAAAATATCCTTTTTTGATACATATTATGACCTGGAATGCTCCAATGGCTCCCTAATTGCCTATATGATAAAATATAAAGTCCTCTGGCTTTGAAAGTTTTAACAACATGGTTCCAACCTGCTACATTATACATTACTCTTCTTCTCATTCTCTACAATCTTTCCAGGTCATGTAATCTCTGTTTCTCACATACTTTTCCTGCCTCCATGATTTTGCACTGCTCATCCCACTTGGAATACACCTCTTCCTTGACTTTGCCTCACAGAATGCTTCATTTCTTTGTTCAAAATTCTCCAGGGTTTTGGGATGGGGGTGAGAGGTGACTAGGAGGAGAAGAAAAGTGCAAGAAAAACTAAAACTCTCTTTAATGGTAAGGAGGTAGTTCCCAAATACTGCATAACAACATTTCCAAGAACAAGCTATGCCCAACATGTTGACATACTGTTTGTTGGTTTACAGAACAGAAGAAAAGAGGTATTCTGATGGACAAATGAAACCCACAAAAGGGAAACATTTTCAAAGGAAAACTGAAAAATTAGAAAAAACAAAATCAATGACAAGAAAGAAAATATGGGGGAAAAAAAGTAAAAGAGTAGCAACTGAACGTCAGCATGAGGATATGATACAACAAGATGGACCTGGCCATCTTCAGCAATGAGATGAACCAAATCAGTTCCAATGGAGCAGTAATGAATTGAACCAGCTACACCCAGTGAAAGAACTCTGGGAGATGACTAATAACCATTACATAGAATTCCCAATCCCTATATTTTTGTCCACCTGCATTTTTTATTTCCTTCACAGGCTAATTGTACACTATTTCAGAGTCCGATTCTTTTTGTACAGAAAAATAACTGTTTGGACATGTATACTTATTTTGTATTTAATTTATACTTTAACATATTTAACATGTATTGGGTCAACTGCCATCTAGGGGAGGGGGTGGGGGGAAGGAGGGGAAAAATTAGAACAAAAGATTTGGCAATTATCAATGCTGTAAAATTACCCATATATATAACTTGTAAAAAAAAAAAAAGCTATTAAAAAAAAGAAAAAGAAAATAGATACAGATCCACCTCTATATCACATATTACAATATGCTATAAAATGGTAAACAACATAAGGTCACATCATAAAAAAGAGAACAAACAGGCTGACTTTTCAGATCTGTATTGGGGGAGAATTCATAACAAAACAAAAAATAGAGGCTACAAAAACCAAAACAATTTGAATTACATAAAATTAACCCTTTGCACAAATAAAATTAGTGCAGCTTAATTACAAAAAGAAACTATTTGGATTAGAAAATCTTTATATCAAGCATAACTCAGACAAACCACTAGGACTCACTCTCCAATAGTTAAGTAGCCCAAGGAAGTAAACAGTTTGCAAAGTAAGAACTGCTAATTATTGATAGAAAATGTTCCAAATCACTATTAATAATAACAAATATAAATTAAACAACTCTTGAGATTTCGATTTATATCAATCAAATTGAATAGGATGATAAAGACAAAATTAACCAGTGTTAAAGGCTATGAGAAAACAGGCACATTGATAAAAATATTGTTTTGCTTTAGAATAAAATTGTATTAGTTCTTTTTATTTTTATACCATGGTCATATCTCTTCCCTATCTGCCATTGCCCTCAAATGAATCCTCCCTTTTAACAGAAAAATACAGTAATACACTCCTGAAGAAGCTATAGATTGTTGGTCCACTGTCCTGGAAAACAAGTTGAAATTAAGCAAAAAAAGTCAATAAACTACTCTTACATCTTTTGATTACATAATGATTTCACTTACGAAATTAATGATAGAAAAAAAGTCTTCTACATACAAAGCAATACTTTTTTGTAGTAGCAAGAAACTAGAAGCAAAGGAGGTGCCCACTGACTAAAGAATAACTGAACAAACTATGACATACAAATATTATTGGACTGTAAGAAATTATAAATATGGAGAATTTGGAAAACCACACGAGAAGATTTATAATGGACTAATAAAAAAATGGAAAAAGCAAAACCAAGAAAATAAGATATGTAATAATTACAATAATGCAAATAAGAACAATATGAGACAGCAAATATAAATTAAATATAATAACCAATTCTGATACCAGCTGACAAATAATGAAACAACATTCTTGGTAGATAGGTGGTGAACTAGAAGTATTGAATGTTCATCATTATTATGTCAGCAGCTTGGTTTTGAGGAATATACAGGAAGTGAAATTTTTTTAAAGTTTTTTTTTTTTTAAATGTATATCACATTTAGTTACATTGCTAGCATCCTACCTCTATGTCTCTTTTCAAATATTTGCTAATCTCATGATATACTGGTCTAAAGAAAAGACCAAACTGATTCATGATATACCCCTGAAAACCTGAAGAAAAACACTAGTTTCAAATTCTGAAAATAGAAAAATATAGAATTTGTCCTAAGTAATGTATTGGAGAGTATATACACACACACATACACATGTCATCTTTCTACCTTATAGCATTACTTCACTAATTCAAACCTATATGAGTACCTGGGTTTTTAACTTAACTCTGTCCTTGTGATTTTGAACAATGGAATGTGAAAAGATAGGTACCAAGAATGAACTTGCTGAATTGTTCAGGATAACAAATTGGAATTATGTAAGAAAAGTCTTTTCATACAGCAATACTCACTGCTGGAAACAGCTAAATGGCACAGTGGCTAGAGCACTTGTCCTAGAGTCAGAAGAAGCTGAATTCAAATTCAGCCTAAGACATTTACTAGCTGTGTGATTCTTGGCAAATCACTTAATCGTATTTGTCGCAGTTTCCTCATTTGTAAAATGAAATGGAGAAAGAAATGGTAAAACCTCTCCAGTATCTTTGCCATGGTTCCATGGAGAATTGAACACAACTGAAACAATTCAACAACAATTCCATTACTGAGCTATTAAGGTCAAAGACAAATATTTGTCAAAATATTCAGAGCTATAATTTCTGTTGTAACAAAATAAAATGAGTAGCCCATCAATTGGGAAATGGCTGAACAAACTGTGGCAGAGGAATGTAATGGATTATTATATTATAAGAAGCAATAAAGATAAGGAAATCTTTTAAAAAATGGGAATACTTCAGGCAATACAAAGTAAGCAGAACTAAATAAATAATATACTCAATTATTAAAATAATATGAATAAAAACAATACTAAAAGGCACTCCAAAACCCTGGATTAATTGTAATAACTAATTTCCCTAAGAAATGAAGCTAAGCCACACCTACCAATTCTTAGCAAAAAGGTGGGGAAAAACAGATGTGAAATATACTATCATATATGGGTTTGTCATACAAGCAATCATTTTTCAAGTAGAGGTTGTAGTAGATGGCCAGAAAAGTCCTTTCTAAATTTTAAATTCTGTAAAAGTAGTGCCAACCTACATATATGCAACTAGATGGCACAATATTGCACCAGCCCTTAAGTCAAGAGGACCTGAGTTAAAATCCAGATTCAAACACTTAATACTTCCTAGCTGTGTGTCGCTGGACAAGTCACTTAACTTGCCTCAGCCAAAAAAAAAAAAAAGAAAGAAACAAAGAAACAAAGAAACAAAGAGAAAGACTTAAGAACTCTGATCAATGCAATAACCAATCATGACTACAGAGCACTGATGATGAAAAATGGTACCAACTCCTTTAAAAAATAGAAAATACTGTGTGACCCTGGGCAAGTCACTTAACCCAATTGCCTCAGCAAAAACAAAAACAGACAGATAATGGATTAACTATGCAGAATATTTTTAGACACAGTCAATGTTTTTTGGTTTTCTTTGTGTCCTTAATTGTTTCTTTTATATAACTAATTTAAAGTATCATACAATCATTTTAGCTCACAAACCCAAACCTTAACATACAGGATATCAAATAAGCACATAGACAGATGTGTTCAAAGTATTGCACTTATTCAGTAAGATTCAAGTCAGTTGATTGTAATGCTATTAATTGTCCCATTTTACAGATGAAGAAATTGAATTCCAAAGAGATCAAGTGCCTTTGTGTGAAGACTGGTGGCTAAATCAAACTAGTATTTTTGGTTTTTTGGTTCAATTACTGAACATCTATTACAAAAGCTTTGTTTTTTCTTTTTTTTTTCCTCAGTGGGAAAGAGGTATATGGGAAGATGAAAAAATAAATGCTTGTTAACTGAAAAAATTTAATTTAAAAAAGAGCCACCTTAAAACCATTTTCTAAAAATTTTATATAAATATGATTTCCTCCTTCACTTAAATTAAAAACCAATCTTCTACTTATTTTGACAGAGGTGAAAAAAGCAAAAGAGAGGCAAAGAAAAAAAAGCAAAGTAGCTTAAAAGAAAGAAAGTATAATTCTGCATCATTTACAACAATGGACTACTTCCATGAAAATACAAGACAATTTCCTTTTGAGATTTCTCTCCTTTCTACAGTATTTTAAGAATATTCTTTTTTGGTTGCTAATGCACTATCCCCTTCAGGGTAGCTTCAACAGAAAAATAGCAGTTTACTAACAATTTCCTTATTTGACCCATATCACTTTTTTCCTCACAGCAAAGATTTCAGAAGCTATATAGGTTTGTCCTTTGCTTATGGCAAAAGTGCACTTAGTATGTCACAGATATAATTGTAAAGATTTAAAATTCACTAAACTTAATTCTAAAATGAATTCTTATCTCCAAATAAAACTCATTTTTCAAAGACTAATCACAAATTATCAATACCATTAAATTCAATCATATGGATAAAAAAGAAGAAACAAAAGCATACTGGTATTTCTAACAATCTTTAAATTAATGTAAATTGATTTTCATAATTACCAGAAACACTAACAATAAATCTAAAACATTTTGACTGATACTGAACTCAATGAAAATAAAATTCTATTTTAAATTGCTTTAACTACATAGCCTCTTTCCAAAAGAATGTCACTTCTCTTTTTAATGATTAGTTATGCCAATTTGTGACACTTTGTGACACAGTAATTAGTCCCTTGGCTCTGTACACTATATATCATAAATATAACTCTTGTTTACATTATAACTTGGTGACATGGCAGTATTCATTGAGGAGTTTCTCTGAAAATCGCATTGGCATACCAGTCAGATTCTGAAATGATTTGACAACAGAATGCAAGCAATACTAATAATACCTTAAGGGGAACAAAATATAGGTCCCTTCCCTTTCTATGTATAAAGGACATAGCAAAATCATAAATGTAAAAAATCACAAATCATGTAGAATAATATCGTTTTCAGAATTAGAAAACTGAGGCCCAGATAAGTTAAATGACTTGACCAAAGACACACAAATAAGTTAATGACAGAATTGGGATTAGAATCTGAGCTTCCTAATTCCTAACACAATTGTTTGTGGGTGAGTCTCCAAATTCAGAAAAAAATGCCAGGAAAGTTAAATGCAAATACATTTTCAATGAAAGTTAAAATGCCCAACCTATCCTGCTGATTTACATTTTAATTAAGCTGGTAAAATCAGTTCCATGAAATGAATTTCACATTATATATAATCTTTAATAAATATTATTACTGTCCAGTTTATTCAGCCTGACAACAAAATACAGAATCACAAAATTTCATAATTGGAAGGAATTTCAACGACCATCTAGTCCACATTTTTAAAATGTCACTACAACAATAAATAAATGGTCATCTAGTCTCTCTCGAATACTTCTGATGAAAGAGAATCCAGGTATCCTGAAGTGGCTCATCTCACTAAAAGTACCAAAAAAGTAGAGTTGCTGTTGAGAAAAACTTCATTTTCAGAGGCAAAGTATGATAGTGAAATCAAAATATGAGACATGATTTCAGACTTCAAGGAGGTACTCAGAAAGACAAGGCACATAGGCACTTTCAGTAATCGTTATGAATTATAAGAAGACATTAACACTAACTTGTTCAGTCCCCTCTACGTCCCCCCAAAAAATTTCACTAGACTAATAAACTACCAGTCTTCATGCAAGTCACTTAATCTCTTTGAAATTCAGTTTCTTCATCTGTAAAATGGGGCAAACACCATTACAATCAACTGAATTGGACCTTACTGAACAAATACAATACTCTGAACACATCTGTCTATATACTTATTTGATATCTTGTATGTTAAGGTTTGGGTCTATGAGTTAAAATGACTGTATGATACTTAAAATTAACTATATAAAAGAAACAACTAAGAACACAAAGAAAATACCTACAGTCAAGACAGACTAACTTAACAACATTTATGACTGCTGCTAGAATCTATTACAGGATTATAACATTTAGAAGTTAAAGGCAGGTTAAAGATCACCTAGTCCAATTCTTTTCTTTTAATAGCTGAGGAAATAAAGACCCAGACGAGACTTACATGAACTGATGCTGAGTGAAATGAGCAGAACCAGGAGATCATTATATACCTCAACAACAATACTGTTTGAGGATGTATTCTGATGGAAGTGGATCTCTTCGATAAAGAGAGCCTTAATTGATCAAAGATGGACAGAAGCAGCTACACCCAGAGAAAGAACACTGGGAAATGAATATAAACTGCTTGCATTTTTGTTTTTCTTCCTGGGTTATTTATACCTTCTGAATTCAATTCTCCCTGTGCAACAAGAAAACTGTTCGATTCTGCACACATATATTGTATCTAGGATATATTGCAACCCATTCAACATGTAAAGGACTGCTTGCCATCTGGGAGAAGGGGTGAAGGGAGGGAGGGGAAAAATCGGAACAGAAGTGAATGCAAGGGATAATGCTGTAAAAAATTACGCTGGCATGCGTTCTATCAATAAAAAGTTATTTAAAAAAAAAAGAAAAAGAAAGAAATAAAGACCCAGAGAGTGGAAGTACATTGCTCAAGTTTTTCACAGGTAAAGAATTAGCAGAGTATGGAATCAAACCCAGGTCCTTTGTGTCCAGATCTTAATGCTGCCTTGGTGGACCTCTATTTACTATCTAATCTTCAGCCTTCTCTTTTCTTTTTCCTTTTTTTTTTTCTCATTTCTCCTTGAAAAGAAAACTCAGAGGGAGCCAAGATGGCGGAGAGCAACCACAACTCTCTGTAACCTCCTCTGACCTTCTCTCAAACCAACAGCAGATTAAGCCTTTAAACTGGTTTTGGAATTAAAGAATCCACAAATATTTGGAGTACAACACATTTCTAGAAGAAGTTACCTTGGAGGAACTTCAGAACAAGTCTATTTCAGATGGGCAGGGGGACAGTCTGCAGAGCCCCAGACCACAGCACAGGGAGCTGGGACAAGGAGCTGGGGCAGGGAATCAGAGTGTTGAATCTTCCACTCACCTGGGAATCTTCTGTGAGCCTATTAGGCTACTCTGTCCTGGTTGCAAGCAGGTGGTTTGGCCTTTTGTAAAAGATAAATTGTAAACCATGGAGCCCCAGAAGAACTGCAGGTCCTAGCAGCCATTACACAGCATTGGAAATCAATCAGCAGAACTGCCCCAGGTCAAATTAAAGCAGCTGTCTGCTACTTTGTATTGAATAGACCTCAAGCCTTAAAAAAAATTGAATAAAAAACCAAAAATAACTCTCACCATAGACAGCTTTTATAGAGAGAAGAACAGACTTCTAATGCTGAAGTTCCTAATGGCAAAGCAACTCCAGAAGAAGCCCCAAAGAGAGACATGAGCTGGTCCCCATTTCACAAGGCTTTCTTCGAAGACTGCCTAAACAATCTTAAAAAGAGAGTTAGAAGAAAAATGGGGAAATGAAATGAGATCATTGCAAGAAGGAATGGAAAAAAGGGGAAAAGAATGCAATAAATAAAAAAATGTAACTGGCCTATTGCAAAAGGAGCTAAAAAAGGTAACTGAAGAAAATAATACACTAAAAATTAGAATTGAACAAATGGAAGTGAATGATTCACTAAGACTTCAAGAATCAAACAAAAACAAAAACATGAAAAAATAGAAGAAAATATGAAATATCTCCTAGGAAAAACAATTGACCTGGAAAATAGATCTAGGAGAGACAATGTAAGGATTATTGGGCTTCCTGAAAATCATGATGAAAAAAAAAAAAAAAAAAGCACCTAGACATTATCTTACAGGAAATCAGAAAAGTGCCCTGATATCAGAAAAGTGCCCTGATATTTTAGAATCAGAAGGTAAAATAGCCATTGAAAGAATCCACCAATCACTTCCTGAAAGAGACCTCTAAATTAAATCCCCAAGGAATATCATGGCTAAATTTCAGAACTATTATACCAAGGAAAAGATATTGGAAACAGCCAAAAAGAAACAATTTAAATACTGAGAAGCCACAATAAGGATTACCTAGGACCTAGCAGCTTTCCCCTTAAAGGATCGCAGGGCCTGCAATCTGATATTCTGAAAAGCAAAGGAACTGGGATTACAGCCAATAAGAAGCTATCCAACTAAAATGAGCATTATCTTTCAGGGAAGAAGATGGATATTCAATGATATTGGTGAATTTTACCTATTTCTAATGAAAAGATCAGAACTGAACAAAAAATTTGATCTCAAAACAGAGAACTCGGGAAGCATCAAAAGTTAAAAGGAAAGGACTCTTGAGAATTATATTATTGTTATGGGTATACTTAGCAAATGTGGTTATAATTTGATTTTATTATGATAATATGTAAAACTAGAGGTGGAAAAGGGATCATACTAGAAGAAGAGGAAAAAGGAGGTAAAATAAGGGAAATTACATCTCATGAAGAGGCAAAGAAAACCTATTATAATGAGCATTGTGTGAATTTACTCTCATCAGATTTGGCTCTAAAAGAGAATATCAGACATATTTGGTATAATAAAGAAAAATGTCTCATCTTACAGGGATATTCCTTAGGGATTTTCCTTTAGGAAGGAAAGAGGGAAAAGAAAGGGAAAGACTATAATAGAAGGGAAAACAGAAAAATTAGGGAAAAGGTATAAAAACCAGGGAAGGGCTCTAAAGGGGAAGATTAATTGAGGGAGGTAGTCATCAAAAAGCAAAATACTGGAGTGGAGAGAAAGGGCATAGGAAAGAGAAAAGCATAATCTAGGGTAAAGAGGATGGCAGGAAATATAGAATTAGTTATTTGAACTGTGAATGGGATGAACTCCCCGCATAAAATGGAAACAGCAGACTGGATTAAAAGCCAGAATCCTACAATGTGTTGTTTAAAAGAAATACATTTAAAGCACAGTGATACATACAGAGTGAAGGTAAAGGGCTCAAGCAGAATATATTATGCTTCAGGTGAAGAAAAAAAAAGCAGGGATAGCAATCCTTAGATCAAGTAAAAGCAAAGATGGAGCTAATTAAAAGAGATAAGGAAAGAAACTATTATCTTACCAAAGGGTACCACAGATAATGAAACAATATCAATACTAAACATATATGCACCAAATGATGTAGCATCTAAATTCCTAAAAGAGAAGTTAAGAGAGTTGCAAGAAGAAATAGCAAAACTATAGTAATGGGGGATCTCAATCTTGCTCTCTTTAACAACAAAATAAGAAAGAAGTTAAGAAGGTAAACTAAAAATTAGAAAAGGTAGGTGTGAAAGGAAAAGTAAAGGAGTTCACATTTTTTTCCTCAGCAGATCATGGAACTTATACAAAAATTGACCATGTGTCAAGGCATAAAAATCTCAAAATCAAATACAGAAAGGCAGAAATAGTAAATGCATTTTTTTTCATATCATGATGCAATAAAAATCACATGCAATATAAAGCCAGGAGAAAATAGATCAAAAAGTAATTGGAAACTAATTAATCTCATCCTAAAGAATGGCTGGATGAAATACCAAATTAGACACAATTAATAATTTCATCCAAGAGAATAACAAAAATGAGACAACATACCAAAATTTGTGGGATGCAGCCAAAGCAGTAATAAGGGGAAATGTTATATCTCCAGACGCTTACTTGCATAAAATAGAGAAAGAGAAGATCAATGAATTGGGCGTTCAACTAAAAAAGCTAAAAAAAAGAACAAATTAAAACCCTCACAATCAAATACCAACCTTGAAATTCTAAATATAAAAGGAGAGATTAATAAAATTAAAAGTAAAAAAACTACTGAATTAATAAATAAAACTGAGTTGGTTTTATGAAAAAAATCAAGAAAATAGATAAACCTTTAGTTAATTTGATTAGAAAAAGGAAAGAGGAAAATCAAATTGTTAGTCTCAAAAATGAAAAGGGAGAACAGAACTTTCCACCAATGAAGAGCAAATCAGAGCAATAATTAGTTATTTTGCCCAACTTTATGCCAATAAATTTGATAACATAAGTGAAATAGAGGAATACTTACAAAAATATAGATTGCCCAGATTAACAGAAGAGGAAATAAATTACTTCATCCCATTTTAGAAAAAGAACTAGAACAAATTATTAATCAACTCCCTAAGAAAACATCCCCATGATCATGTTCACACATATGAATTCTACCAAACATTTAAAGAACAATTAACTCCAATTCCATATAAACTATTTGAAAAAATAGGGAATGAAGGACTCCTACCAAATTCCTTTTATGACACAGACATGGTATGATACCTAAACCAGATAGGATGAAAACAGAGAAAATTATAGACCAATCTCCCTAATGAATACTGGTGAGAAAATCTTAAATAAAATATTAGCAAAGAGATTACAAGAAATCATCCCTAGGATAATACACCATAACCAAGTAGGATTTATACCAGGAATGCAGGGCTGGTTCAATATTAGGAAAACAATTAGCATAATTGTCTATATCAATAACCAAATTAACAAAAATCATATGATTATCTCAATAGATGCAGAAAAAGCATTTGCTAAAATCCAACATCCATTCCTATTAAAAACACTAGAGAGTAAAGGAATAAATGGACTTTTCCTTAAAATAGTAAGTAGCATCTATGAATAGGTAATGAGGAAACCAAATTATCACTCTTTGCAGATGATATGATGGGATACTTAGAAATCCTTAGAGATTCATCAACTAAAAAACTATGAGAAATAATCCACACCTTTAGCAAAGTTGAAGGATACAAAATAAATCCACATAAATCATCAGCATTTTTATACATCACTAACAAAATCCATTAGTAAGTGATACAAAGAGAAATTCCATTTAAAATAATTGTCAATAGTATAAAATATTTGGGAATCTATCTGCCAAGGGAAAGTCAGGAACCATATAAGCAAAATTACAAAAACTTTCCACACAAAGTAGATCTAAACAATTGGGAAAATAACAAGTATTCTTTGATAGGTCAAGAAAATATAATGACAATACTACCTAATCTATTTTAGTGTTATACCAATCAAATTCCCAAGAAACAATTTTACTGACCTAGAAAAAATAACAACAAAATTCATCTGGAAGAACAAAAGGTTAAGAATTTCAAGAAAATTAATGAAAAAAAAATCCAATGAAGGTGGCTTAGCTGTAACAGATCTAAAACCATATTATTAAACAGCGATCATCAAAACCATTTGGGGTTGGCTAAGAAATAGATTACTTGATCAGTGGAATAGGTTAGGTTCACAGGACAAAATAGTGAATGACTATAGTAATCTAGTGTTTGACAAACCCAAAGAACCCCAGCTTTTGGGATAAGAACTAATGATTTGACAAAAACTGCTGGGAAAAATGCAAACTAGTGTGGCAGAAACTAGGCATTAATCCACACTTAACACCTTTTACCAAGATAAGGTTGAAATGGGTTCATGGTCTAGACATAAAGAATGAGATAATAAACAAATTAGAAGAACATTGGATACTTTATCTCTCAGATCTGTGGAGGAGGAAGGAATTTGTGACCTAAGAAGAACTAGAGATCATTATTGATCATAAAACAGATAATTTTGACTAAATAAAGTTAAAAAGTTTTTGTACAAACAAAACTAATGCAGATAAGATTAAAAGGGAAGAAATAAACTGGAAAAACATTTTTACATTCAAAGATTCTGATAAAGGCCTCATTTCTAAAATATATAGAGAAGTAACTCAAATTTATAAGAATTCAAGCAATTCTCCAATTAATAAATGGTCAAAGGATATGAGCAGACAATTTTCAGATGAAGAAATTGAAATTATTTCTAGTCATATGAAAAAGTGCTCCAAATCGCTACTGACCAGAGAAATGCAAATTAAGACAACTCTGAGATACCACTACACACCTCTCAGGTTGGCTAAGATGACAGGAAAAGATACCGATGAATGTTAGAGGGGATATGGGAAAACTGGGACACTGATGCATTGTTGGTGGAATTGTAAATGGATCCAACCATTCTGGAGAGCAATTTGGAACTATGCTTAAAATTATCAATCTGTGCATACCTTTGACCCAGCAGTATTACTATTGGGCTTATATCCCAAAGAGATCCTAAAGGAGGGAAAGGGACCCAAATGTGCAAAAATGTTTGTGGCAGCCCTTTTTGTAGTGGCAAGCAATTGGAAATTGAGTGGATGCCCATTAATTGGAGAATGGCTGAATAAATTGTGGTATATGAATGTTATGGAATATTATTGTTCTGTTAGAAATGACCAACAGGATAATTTCAGAGAGGCCTAGAGAGACTTACATGAACTGATGCTAAGTGAAATGAGCAGAACCAGAAGATCATTAAACATGGCAACAATGAGACTATACAATGATCAAATCTAATGAATGTGGCTCTCTTCAACAATGAGATAATTCAAACCAGTTCCGATTGTTCAGTGATGAAGAAAGCCATATACATGCAAAGAGAGGCCTGTGGGAACTGAGTGTGGACCACCACATACCATTTTCACACTTTCTGTTGATGTTTATTTGCATTTTGTTTCCCTTCTCGGGTTTTTTTTCTTTCTACATATGATTTTTCTTGTATAGCAAGATAACTGTATAAATATGTATACATTTATTGGATTGAACATATATTTTTAACATTTAACATGTATTAGACTACCTACCAACTAGGGGAAGGGGTGATGGAAAGGAGGGAAAAATTTGGAACAGAAAGTTTTGCAAGGGTCAATGTTGAAAAATTACCCATTCATATATTTTGTAAATAAAAAGCTTTGATTAAAAAAAATTAAATTCCATCTTCTAAAAAAAAAAGAAATTAAAGAAAAGTCTGAGTCTTGCCAATGACATAGAACAGCTTTCCAAATGACTGTCACCTACAACTGTTATCTCCAGAGTCACCAATGACTTGATTGTCAAATCTAAGAGCTATACTGTAACTCTTACTACTAGATGGAGAAAACTGGCAAGTGTCATTATTACCAAGGATAAACTAAGCAAAGGAAGACTCAACACATTGGACTTAGGACCATGAGAGACCTGAATTCAATTCTTACCTTGGACATACATAGCTATGTGACTAAATGGGCAAGTCACTTTACCTCTCCAAGTATTGGGTTCTTTGTTTTGTTGTTGTTGTTTCCTAAATATGAGTAACTATTGTACTATATATAATAGTGAAGTTAAATGAGCTAAGTCATTTAAAATACTTTGCACACCTAAAGTATATAAATGCCAATTTTTAAATTTCATCTTAAATTAGAGGTCTGATTAAAAATAAACTAGATATGATGGTAAAAAAAAAATGTAAGGGCTATTTCCTCAGCCTCATCCTCTTCAATCTCTGCAGCATCTAATAACGCTCACCATATCTTCATGGGTATTTTCTTCTCTCCAGTTTCTGTGATACTAATCTCTCTTGGTTGTCCTCCTCTTCTGCCATTCCTCAGTCTCCGGCTCTGTATCTGTGTCTCTCATGGTCCCTAACAATGGGCATACACACAGGCTCTCTCATAGGTCTTATTTTTGCTCTCTATGCCCTGTCAGTGACTTTATTAGTTTCCATGGATTTAATTACTGTCTCTATGCATATACTTCTCAAACTTGGAGAGAGAAGCAACTAAGTGTTAAAGTAGATAAAGTACTGGGCCTAAAGTCAAGAAGATCTGAGTTCAAATTCTGCTTCAGACACTTAAACTAGTGGTATGACCTTGAGTAAGTCACTTAAACTGCTTGCTTTAGTTTCCTTAACTGTGAAATGGGGATCATACAGCCTCTACCTGGTAGAATTGTTTTGTAAAAGCACTTAGCACAGTATCTACCTGCCAAGTAGTAACTGCTATATAAATTCTTATTCCCCTTAAGATGGAGCTTGTTCAGCTTTTCTCCTAAGCTACACCCCATATGGTTATTGGACTGCTTACCGGCCATTTTTAAATAGATGTCCCAAAAATATGTCAAACTGATAAGGTCCAAAACAAAATCCATTATTTTTTCCCAAAAAACCTTTTTTTTCCAAACTTTCCTATTTCTGTCAAAAGCATAAATATCCCTCCAATCACCCAGATTCACTTTAGTATCATCCTAACTCCTCACTCTCACTTACCTCACACATCCAAGCAATTTACTACATCTTTTTATATCTACCTCGAAAACACCTTTCACACCTTTTCCCTTTTTTCCATCCACACAGTCACTACTCAGGTTTAAGACCTCATTGCTTCTGTCTGAACTATGTCAACAGGCTCCCTACAGGCCTTTCTGCTTCAAGTCTCTCTCTCCACTACAATCCAGCTACTACAGAGCTGTCAAAGTGCCTTCCCTTAATAGTTCTAGGTCTCAATAGTTCACCTAGTATTAAAAAAACCCATCAATCACTCCTCTATTATATTTATGATTAAATATAAGCCCCTCTATTTAGCATTTTCTTTGCAACCTGCTCAATCTCTAAATAAACAATTCATTTATTAAACAACTTACATGTCAGACACTATGCTAAATATTAGAAATAAAAAATACAATAAATCAAATAATGCCTACCTGCAAGGAACCACTTATTTTTCTAAGCAGTCTAGCTAAACTAGCCAACTTTCTTTTCCTCACAAAATACTCTTATTTTTCATCTCCATGACTTTATACTGGCTGTACATCATACCTGGAATACCTTCTCAACTCCATGTCTAAAATATATCTAGTTTGCTTTTGCATTTCAGAAATAGTGGGAGATAAATATTTAAAGGAAACCTTGGCTGTTCATAAATGAACCATGACAATATAAATAAAAACAATATTACTTAGCAAGAAGATTCTGGGAAGATAGCAGAATAGGACAGAAAATTCCACACTCTCCAAATTTTTTCCACAAACAAGATTAAGGTAGAGTGGAAAATACAAGAGCTGGGGCATCACAGTGGTCCTCCTAGAACAATTAGAGAAGATTGAAAGAAAGATGCCAGGACTGAGATTTGGTCTTTATAAAGTGAAAACATTTCAAAGCTAGTTCCACTGAAATAGCAAGCCATTGGGTAATAACTGGGTTGGAAATTAACCTCAGCCTCAGCCACTGGAATTTACACCTCCTCATAGTAAGGGGTCTCAGATGTCTGAGTGGGAGAAGATTGAGGGAACTTCAACTGGCAAGAGACACCAGGCCCAATAAAATCCTCAAAATCAAATGCAGAAAAGCAAAAATAGTAAATGCATTTTTTTTCAGATCATTATACAACAAAAATTTCATGCAATGAAAGGCCAGGGAGAAAGAGACCAAAAATTAATTGGAAACTAAATAATCTAATTCTAAAGAATGAGTGGGTGAAACAACAAATCATAGACACAATCAATAATTTCATCCAAGATTAAGTCAATAATAAGACAACATACCAAAATTTATGGGATGCAACCAAAGCAGTTCTTAGGGGAAGTTTTATATCTTTTATATAAATATAATAATACAAATATAAATATTATATCTTTTATATCTTTTGATGCTTACTTGCATAAAATAGAGAAACAGAAGATCAATGAATTAGGCTTGCAACTAAAAAAACTAGAAAAAGATAAGATTAAAAAACCCCAGTTAAATACCAAATTTAAAATTCTAATAATAAAAGGGGGCATTAATAAAATTGAAAAAAACTTTTGAATTAAACAAAACTAAGAGTTGGTTTTATGAAAAAACCGACAAAATATATAAATCTTTACTTAATTTGATTAGAAAAAGGAAAGAAGAAAATCAAATTGTTAGTTTCAAAAATGAAAAGGGTGAACTTTCCACCGAGGAAAAGGAAATTAGAACAATAATTAGAGTTATTTTGCCCAACTATATGATGATAAATATGATCATCTAAATTAAATAGGGAAATACTTACAAAAATATAGATTGCCCAGATTAACAGAAGAGGAAATAAATTACTTGAATAATCCCATTTTAGAAAAAGAAATTGAACAAGCTATTAATCAACTCCCTAAGAAAAAAATCTCCAAAAACAAAAAAAAGAAAAAAAGAAAAGAAAAAATCTCCAGGACCAGATGGATTTACATGTGAATTCTACCAAACATTTAAAGAAAAATTAATTCCAATACTGATGTGATTAATGGCAGTGCAGAAAGTTGAAGTATGAGAATCCCCTTCTGATTGGTGCAGGTTCATCATGAAAGAATTCACGATCCCAAAATATTAGTGGCAAAAAGGAACTTTATTGGCATTGAGAAGTCAGACTTCTTAGTGACAAGGTCCTGGCAGAGAAATAATGGTCCTGCCAGAGAAATCCTGGCAGAGAAATAAAGAGAGGTTATTGCTGAGAAGAGAATGTCTTCACAGCAGGCAGGAGTCCTGACAGGCAGCTATGCCAAGGAGAGAGGTTCCTTGGTAAGGCATAGTTCTACTTCAGGCCTCTGCAAATTATGGATTTAAAATTGCCTTTTTTATAAGAGATCAATTAAATGAAATTCCTTCAATGTTGTCACTGCCTTCAGGCCTAGATTTCCAGCTGAATGAGACCACTTAAGTTCAAACTTAAGTCGGAGTGGCCCTAGACAAATTTTCAACTCAATAGAGGGTGCAGCTAGTCACCACCAAGATAACAGAATGAAGCCACTTTATCTTGATTCCCTGAGATGAGCCTCTCCCAGAGGAGAGTTTCTCAAGAGCTCACCCCATGGTTTCCCCCCAAAGTCAGAACAGTTTCAGGGCCCCCCCCCCATCAATAATATGCCAACTATTTTAAAAAATAGGAAAAGAAGAGCTACCAGGCCCAGGTTTGCTATGAGAAGGAACCAGCACTTGCCTGGTGGGAGCAGAAGCAGTGAGGCAGGATGCTGCTAGCTGTAAGCACTTAGAGGAGAGTTGAGTTCTATGTTTCAGTTATAGGCCACAGGGGAGAAGTGAAGGTAATAGCCACTGTAGGGTTCTTAGGAAACAAGAGCATTCCCAGATGGGATGGAGAGAGATGAGAGGGAGTCCTAGCTATTGCATAGATGGGGGAAAGGGTAAGAGAATGGGCACACTTCCTAACTGTATGACCCTGGGCAAGTCACTTAAACTTAAAATAAACAAACTAACCAGTAAGAAAGACCTGAGTCTAGAGGCACCATCCCTCACACCAAGGAGTAGAGGAAATTGCAACATACTGTTATTCAAACAAGCAAACAAAGACAGGCAAAGGAAAAAGAACCCAACCACAGAAAGTTACTATAGGACTAGAAATGATGAGGATTTGTTTTCCGAGGCAGCTACTGAAGCAAAAAAAGCTTCTTCTACCCCAAAGAATAATGTCAAATGGTCATATACCCCAAAAGAATTTTTAGAAAAACTTTTTTTAAAAAGACTTTAAAAGTCAAAGAGATTGAAGAAAAAAATTTTAAAAGAACAATCCAAGAGAAAAAAAATTATGAAAAGAAAGTCAACCAAATGGAAAAGGAGATCAAGAATATTAAAGGAAAAAATAACTCCTTTAATTGGGCAAATGAAAGTCTTTGAAGTTCTGAGACCAAGAAATAATTAAACAAAACACAAAGAATAAAAAAAGTCAGACAATGTGAGACTTAAGAAAAACAACTTATCTGGAGAACATATCCTAAAACCAGAGAAAAAGATAGAAATTGAAAGAATATCAAGAGAAAACATAAGAATAATCAGATTACCTGAAAGCTATGATTTTAAAAAAAAATTTTTGATACAATTATACAAAAAAAAAAAATAATTAAAGGAAATTGCCCAGATATTAGAATAAAAAATGGTAAAGTGGAAATAGGAAAAAAAAAATCTGATCACCACCTGAAAGACATACCAGGAGAGGAGGTAAAATATCATACCCAGGAATATTCATAGCCAAATTCCAAAACTCCCATGTTAAGGAGAAAATATTACGAACCAAAAAAAAAAAAAAAAAAAAAAAACCAATTTAAATAAGGCAAAGCCACAATTAGAATTATACGAGACCTAGCTGCAACTATACTAAAAGACCATGAGTCTTGAAATACTGTACATAAAAAAGACAAAAAAATTGAGGTTGAAGTCAAAAATATCATACTCAGCAAAGTTAAGCATAATCATGAGCTTTAAGGACATTCAATGAATTGCCAAACTTTCAGAATTTTTGTTGCAAAAAGACCTGAACTTAGAAAATTTGATGTACAGATTCCAAGAGAAATATAAGATAAACATCAAGAAGTAAATAAAAAGAACTTAGTAAGACAAAGTGTTTTTATTTTTTAAATGTGGAAATGTAAACCATTTGTCTAAGATTGCCATTAGTAACTGAACAGTTGGGAAAGAGAGACTGAGGTAGAGTTCAGTATGTGATTCTAAAAAGCAAAACTGTGTAGGAAAAGATAAAAAGAGTAATTATCTCATTTAAATGAGGTAGGAGAGGGGAAGAACTGATAGATACAGAGGAACTAGATGGGGGAAAAGGGCTGGTAATGCTGGAACATTACTCTCATGGAGAATGAGCTAAAGAAGAAACAATACATATATATGTAGAAGATTATAAAAGTCTGCTAAATTCATAAAAAAAATAAGGGGATAGGGACAGCTAGGTGGTACAGTAGATACAGTGCCAGCACTGAAGTCAAAAGGACCTGAGTTCAAATCTTATCTGAGACATTTAGCACTTCCTAGCTATGTGACCCTGGGCAAGTCACTTAACCCCAATTGCCTCAGCAAAAAAAAAAAAAAAAAAGAAAGAAAAGAAATAAGGGGGTAAGGGAACAGGGAGGGGGGACAGGATAAGGTAGGATTTTTCAGAGGGAACTCTCCTCATTGTAATTTGGATTAAAGAGAGAACAACATATATATTTAGAAGGTAATAAAAGTCTTTCTTTTATAAAGAAATAAGAGGTTGAGAGTATAGGATAAGGAAGGGGAACAGAAGCATGTGTAGATTAATAGGAATAGGATAAAGAAGGAACTACATATATATTTGGAAGTCTCCTAAATTCAAATGAAAATAAGAAAACAGGATAGGGTGGGGGGAAAGTATGAGGGAGAGATTATGGGGGAGGAGCAATAAGTAATATAAGGGCAAGGTAGTGGGCAGAAGTACAGGAATCAGGAGAGATAGAAAAGAGTGAGGGGAAGAAGCAAAGCATAGGAGTGAGGACAGATAGGAACAGAGTAAAGACAGTGAGGAAAACAGGAAGGAAGAACAATAATTACAGCTTAGAATGAATTAGATGAATTCTATTAGATGAATTTACAAAATTTTAGCTCAATAATATGTTGCTTTAAGGAAATATAAAAATGAAAGAAACACAAACAAAATAAAGATTAGGATTTATTACGTAAGAAAGGCAGGAACAGTAATGATTTCTGACACAATTAAGGCTAAAATAGATTTAATCAAAAGATAAAAATAGAGAAATTATGCTATATATCAACTATATTGATCAATATTGTTTTAGATTATTTAAACTAAGTATACAGTATAAGACTGGAATATTGCTGTGGTATAGGAGATATTGAGCCAGTGGATATAGAAAAATATGGGAAAACTTGGACTTAGGAAGGAAGATGCTATCTACCTTTGGAGAAACAAAGGACAAATAGAAATAAGTACAGTATGATCTGACATATATGCACCAGAATATGTATGATTATTTATCTATGTATATTTATGTGTGCATATATGGAAAGATGTGTGTGTGTGTGTGTGTGTGTGTGTGTGTGTGTATCAGCATTTAATTGTATCAAGGGAGAAAGTGGGAAAGGGAAAAAATAAAGTTCTCTGCAATCGCAGAGAACAAAATAAAATCCAAAAGGAAGCAAAAAAAGGACAGCTCTGAAGACAATGTATAGTATCTATTATATAGTCTTTCTTGAAATGAAAATTTATTGCTTTATATTTTAAATTCTCTCATGTTCTGCTGTGCAGGTGACAATGTTTTCTTTTTCTTATTTTGTATTTAAGTTAAAATTTCTAAAAAATACTACTTAAATTAATTTACATATTTCATGCTATAGCAATTAAATTACCTAGAAGAAACTTTTTAGGACTAGACCAAAAAATACAATTTTTTTAGAATGAAGGCTCTAGTATCTTGAAAAAAATAATGAGGGAAAAAAGTGTCAACACATGAGCATTAACAGACTTCAAACCATATTACAGAAGCAACAGTACTAAAACTATTTGGCACTGATTAAAAAACAGAAAAATGAATCAATGGAGTATAGATCACAAAGTTTCATTATCCAAGAAATAAGTGGTAAAAAGATATGAAAAAAGTTCTTAAAAGAACTGCAATTTATAAATGACCACTTAAAAATGTTCTAAAACATTAATAATAAGAACAATTTAAATAAAATACTTTTAAGTTTCACCTCATACCAAGTAAATGACAAAGATTTCAAAAAATCAAAGGCAAAAACAGTCTAATATCCAGGAAAACATTCATATATTTTGTAATAGCAAAGAATCGGAGAGAAAATAGATACCCACTGATTGAAGAATGACTAAAAAACTATGGCATGTGAAAGTAATGAAATATTTTTGTGCAATAAGAAATGTCAAATATGAGGAATTCACAGACATATATAAAGATTTGGATGAAATGATAGAGCAACACAAGTAGAATGAAGAGAAACATAAACATAATTATTATAATAATAAAAACGAAACGGTCACTGAAATAAATTCAAACTGAATAATAAAGATCTATGTATATTATATATTGTCAGGTATCATTATAACAGTTAATTTTGCTAATCACAAAGGTTTCAACTGTGATGAAATGACTGATAGAAAGACAAAACATAATATTAAGTAATATATTTTTTAAATAAAAGCATATCTTCCTGGCATCAATATTTATCCAGTACTAAATGCCAATGAGTCATGCAGTACTATAGTTTATAAAATACTAGCAGAGAGGCACACAGTTGCTACAAGCAGGCTACAACAGAAAAGTAGAAATGTAGAATCATCTATGGGAAATGGTATGAAAAATGTCATCAAATAACAATAAAATGGGGAGGGGGAGAGAGAAGAGAAAGATAAGTCTAGTCACACAACAGAAGTAAGAGACAACCATAGAGTTTTCATGCTCTATTTCTCAGCATTGATGAAAGAACTCAAATCCCTAACAGGGATTTTCAGTCCCTTAATCACCAGCTAATTAACAGATAAACATTTATATTCTATACATACCATCAATAATAGACATGTTTTTTGTTGGTGAAGATGAAAAGGTTTTAGAACCCCGGCTTCGAACAGACGTCTCCTGAGTGCTTCCTGTAACAAAAAAAAAAAGCAGATAATATGCAGTTCTCCATACTTCTCAGGTTTTTCAGTTGTGTCTGAAACTAGATTTGAACTAGGGGATCAGGACCATAACATTATCTTCTGTATCACTTAGCTGCCCCATAGGAAGTTGAGTAATGTGTAATAAGGTTAGAAAAGTAAACTGAAGTCAGACCATAAAAGGCTACACAGGAAAAAAAAAAAAGCAAACAAGGAAAAACTTTAACAATTATGGCTGCTTTTTCATCCACACCATGACTTCCATCCCTTTAACTGTTTCGTTTTTTTCCCCAAACCACCATCCTGAACTACCTACATTTGATAACCCAATTCAACTTTATCATTTTCTCAATCTTGCCCTGCTAATAAGACTCAGCCTTGAATTATCCTCTTTGTTCCCTGCTTTCACTCCTCCACACATGCTGCTAAATGTAGGTAACAAAAATCATGAAATTATAATGACGAGGTCAACTACAAATTTATGTCATATAACTTCAATCAGACTTCCACTGGCACAAGGACAATCTGTTTACACCTTCCTAATTAACTCAATATCTCACTAACCAGAGTAGCCTTCCCAAACCTTTTCATGCCTCATCAAATATTCCATAGCTCCCCTTGTCCCTATCTTTTCAACCGGCAACCTTACCTCATACTGCACTGAAAAAATGGAAGCCATTTACTGAGTTTTCTCTTCTCCTCTCCTCAAATCATACGTCCCCAATGCCTTCTGTCACTATCTCCTCCTTCATCCTTGTTTCACATGAAAAAGTGGCCCACATTGCCAAAGTAAAGTGCTCTGTTTACACAAGTGATCTCATTCCACCATTCTCCAGCAGATTTTTAACTCTGTCATCTCTCCTCTCACTTAAACTTCAATCTCTAACTACTGGATGCTTCCCTACAATCTCAAAGCAAGCCTATGTCTATCCCATTACCAAAAAACCCTCACTTGATCCATCCATTAATTTATTAGCTATTGTACCCTATCTCTCCTCCCTTTTATGGCTAAAACTTTTTAAAAAGGCAATATAATCAAAGTCTCTACTTTCGTCTCACTCTCTTTTTAACTCTTTATATTTTGGATTCTGACTTCATCATTCAGTTAAAATTGTTCTCTCCAAAGTTACCAATGATCTCTTAAATGCCAAATTTAAATGGTCTTTTCTCAATCCTAATCTCTTCTTGACTCTGCTGCAGCCTTGGACACTGTGGATAATGATTATCGACTTAATATCTTCTTGATAGAATTTTATGTCACTAGTCTATCTCGGTTCTCCTTCTAGCTGTTTGATCTTTATCTCCTTCATTAGATCCTTATGCAGGTCACGCTCTGTAAGTGTCTTTTAGGTGATCTCATCAGCTCCCATAGTTTCAATTATCATCTTTATGTGAATGACTCTCATATTTACTTATTCTCATATCTACTTACCTCTCACTTAAAGTCCAAACACATCTCCAGCTATACATCAGACCTCTCAAA
This sequence comes from Antechinus stuartii, assembly GCA_016696395.1. Classification (NCBI taxonomy): domain Eukaryota; kingdom Metazoa; phylum Chordata; class Mammalia; order Dasyuromorphia; family Dasyuridae; genus Antechinus; species Antechinus stuartii. Next base: position 1,598,687 of record MU174338.1, on the reverse strand, counting down.
CTGCAGTTTCCATAGATATTTTAATGTAATTTTAAAATTCAAAACTAAAGGCATGTTTTCTCTCCAATACCCACTGTCAAAAATACTACCATCTTCCCAGCCACTCAGTCTTGCAACCAGAAGGTTCGGAACTTCTCACTTTCTTATATGAAATCTTTCGCCAAGTACTGTTGATTTTAATTTTATAAAACCGTTCACATTTTCCGACTTCTCTTCTTTGATATTGCCACAACCGGGAGACAGTCCTTATCAGTTCATGCTACACAATTGCAATAGTCTCTCAATTGGTCTCTTTCCCTCAAGTCTCTTCCCACTCCAGTCCATCTTTCATTCAACTGTCAAATTAATCTCCCTAAAGTACAAATCTGATCATGTCAAGCCCCAGAGGTTAGGACTAGATAAGTAGTCAATAAACTAGAATAATTTCCTTTTGCCTCTAAGATCAAATATAAAATCCTCTATTTGGCATTCAAAGCCCTTTACAACTTGATCACCTCACACATTATCAGTTTTCCTACACCTTATTCCTCTCTCCCCCTCAATCCACATTCTGATCCAGTAACACTGGACTCCTTGCTTTTCCTCACAGAAGACATGCTGCCATCTTCAGGCCCTGTACATGTTCACTAATTGTTCTCCAAGCCTAGAAAACTCTCTCCTATTCATTTTCATCTCCTGGCTTTTCTTTTAGGTCCCAAATAAAATTCCATCTTCCTTACTCCCCTTAATGCTAATGTCTTCTTTTGATTATCTCCAAATTGTTTTGTACACATTTTGTGTATACACAGTAGTTTGCATCTTGTTTATCCTATTAGGCAAGGACAGGTCTTCTTAACAGCAGGGATTATCTCTTGCCTTTCTTTGTAAACCACCCCCCCTCCCCCTGCTTAGTTCCCACATGCTTATGCCTGGCATTTAGGTGTTTAATAAATCCTAAATGACTTGACTACCTCAAGGTAGTGGGTTCCACTTTATTGAAGGTTGAACAAAGAGTACATAACAACTTCTTAGATGAGCAGGGTTTGAGTTTTTTTTTCAGGCATGGATTAAATTAAATGGCTTCTGAGGTCCCTTTCAATGTTGAAATTCTATGAACAGAAAAAATATTAAGTTTTTGGGGGACTTTTTCTCTCTTAATAATAAGGAGATATGGAAATTAGAAAATAAAATTTTACTTGATTATAGGCTTTATGCAAATATTTCATTCTCAGAGCAAAAAAAAATTACTGTCGTTTATTCTAAGTCGTCCTTTTCCATGCAAAAGGCCACATTTTGATTTCATAATTCATATTAACCTCATTATTAGCACACATAGGATAATTAATAACAATGAAGGTTGAACTCTGAGCTAAATAGGGGTGTTATTTTGTTGCTGTTTTTAAATAAATTTTGAGAAGTATTTTCTCCCAAAACTGTTTTCATATAATAATAAGTATTTAGGTTTTTATAAATTATATTCTTCTCTCCAACTCTTGCCCTTAAACTAAGAAACCTTGATACTCAGTTTCTCTTCCAAACTGTGTAACCACCAAATTTCTCAGCCTCCTTAAATCTATGACCCATCTGATAAAGGCTTCATCTCCAAAATATATAGAGAATTGACTCTAATTTATAAGAAATCAAGCCATTCTCCAATTGATAACTGGTCAAAGATATGAACAGGCAATTTTCAGATGAAGAAATTGAAACTATTTCTAGTCATATGAAAAAGTGTTCCAAATCATTATTGATGAGAGAAAAGCAAATTAAGACAACTTAGAGGTACTACTACAGACTTCTCAGAAGGGGGGCCCATTTTAATACCACTGGACTATATATAACTCCAGTTCTCTTCAGCTTCCTCTCCTACAAATCAAATTATAAAATGAGATATTTGTAAAAAATATATATATGTATATATACATATATAATAAGAACAGTTAGTACAGTGCCTAACAAAGCCAACCACTCTATTTGTATGCTTCATCTCATCTCATTTTAACCTACAACCTTCAAACGATTTTAAATTTTTTTTTTTAAACTTCACTACTATTCACTCAAGCTATTATCCCAGATATCTCCTATCCTTTTTCAATCAAACACCTTGAAAAATCTGCTTATATCTCATTGTCTCTACTTCAGGTGTTAGCCAATACCTGAAAGATGTTACTACTGTAACATCTAATTAAAATTTGCAAAATGCCTTAAGAAACTTTTTTGATTCTCACAACAACCACTTGGGCATAGATGTTATTATTATCCCCCTTTTAAAATGAGGAAACTGATGAAAAATGAAATGACTTGCTTACAGCTGCACAGCTGGGAAGTGTCTCATGCTGGATTTGGAATTAGGTCTCTTTCTGAATTGAGGAACAGCTGCATTCTACCACTGAACCACCTATTAGCCTCACTGACAAATCCTGACAAATCCTCTCTTCACTCATTCCTTAATCCTTTGCAATTTGGCATCTGACCTCATCACTCAATTAAAACTGTTCTTCAAAGTGAACAATGATTTCTCAATTATCAAATCTGACAGCTTTTTTATCTTTCTTGACCTATCTACATTTGACACTATTCACCCTGCCTCTTCTTAAACTCACTCCTACTCCCTGCTTTTCATTTAATTCTACAAACAAATCCTCATTAGTTAAAATATCTCTTCGTAAAAGATCTATTGCTTTTGTATCTAATTCTTTTTGTGAAACTTCTGCATTGCACATATTTAACCTACATTAGATTGCTTGCTGTCTTGGAGAAGAAGATAAAGGAGAGAGAAAGAAAAAAGTAGAATACAAACTCTTACAAAAATGAAATGTTGAAAACTACGTTTACATGTATTTGGATAAATAAAATACTACTAAAAATTTTTAAAAAGCAACATATGCATCCTATAAATAGTATAAAGAGTTAAATAGATTTGAAAAGAATTTTATGAGATTTTATGTGAATAACAAAGTTTTGAACTTATCTTTATCTACTGTAATAATGTATTTCCTACTCTGTCAACAATCACTGACTACCTACTTTGTGCAGAAAAATTACACAAGGTATTAACCTCTTCCTCTGCGAGAATTCCCTCTTGCTGCTGAATTCTGTCCTCTTCCACCTCTTCGACCCCTCCCTCGGCCTCTTCCTTTGTTGGATGTTGCTGAGATGCTGTCATCTGAATCATTGGCCATTTGTTCTGCCATATCTATGCTGGCAAGGTCATCAACACTAAATTCTGAAGATAAATCTTCTGACTGGGCTCTGTGGGCCCTGGCTCTATTCATTGCCTTGGAGAAATGACATAAAGCAGTTACTACTTATCATGAAATCTAACAATCTGAAAATACATGGTTGAAATGCACTAGGATATTCAGGCAATATTCTAATTGTACTACTTATAATATAATTTTAAACCAAATTTTTTTTTGTTCCATACTATCATGGCTGGAAAGGGGGGAAAAAAGTGAATATTTTTAAGTAATCTAATTCAATTTTACTTTTGGTTTTCAGTCTTTTCATAAAATTCACCAGAAAAAAAAATTTCCTGAAGAAGTTGTCAAAAGAATTGATTAGTCTAAATGTGATTAATTCCAAGACCAGGAAATGCATGCTCATATAACTATATAAGCAATGCATATTTCAAGCTAAAAATTTTAAAATAAAAGATGAAAAAAGTCCGTGTTTCAACTGGCATTTATTAAGCACTTCTTATATGCCAGGCTCTATGCTAAGCATTCTGGACACAAAGAAACACACCTAATCTCAAGGTCTAATGATCTAAAGATTTGATTATTTAAAGATCTGATGATCTAATGGGGGAGACAACATGCAAACAATTAGCTAAAAATTTCATATATATATAAATGATAGTTAGACGCAGTCTCAAAGAAAAAAAACTAAAATTAAGAAAGACTATTACAAAGGATTCTAGCAGAAAGTGAGATTTTAGCCAACACCTGAAAGCCAAGAAAACTAGATGCCAGAGATGAGTAGGAAGAACATTGCAAACATGTGGGAAAGTCAAAAGCTTATTATTGGAAAATGGAATAGCAAAGAGGCCCAAACACAAAAGAAAACAATAACTTGAAAACATTTACACAAGCAAAGTTTCAAAGAAAAGTGCTACAGAAGTTAAAAAGAACAAAAAAAATTTTTTTAATGGGAGAAAAACATGAAAAAAGAAGTAAGAACAAGAAAATAAAGATTTTTTTTAAATTAACATCTGGAAAGAGAAGTAAAAAACTTTACATGAGAAAAAGACAAGAAAGCACTTAGCCAAGCTCTCCTAACATTCCCCTTTAAACAACTTTAAAATAATGTCTCAAATTGAATTCTGGAGTGGCAGAACCAACAAATAGCCAGAGTGAAACATTCTTCCAGTCCCAGAACATTTAGGAGGTAAAAGCGATCTATGACACAGGAGTGGCCAATGGCCTGGAGCCGATGTATTTGAAACACCAGTGGTGGGATCAGGAGGTGATGACAGAAGCAATGGCATCCTTGGGATCTCTCAAGTCAGAAATAGTTAAGGAACTTGGCAACTGATCAGAAAAAGATTATAGGTATCACTATGCTAGCAATGAATTCAGAAACAAATGATGTTTGGCAACTTCACTGCCTATACACATTTTTGAGTCATAACTCAGAGGCAGAAAAGAGTACTTTCAGTCAAAAGGGAGTGGAAGCTCTGGGGGACAGTATCACTTCTGGCCCCAAAGGATCAAGGATCATAAGGAACACTATGAGAAGAGAAGACCTGAGGAACAGTACTGATGGCAATCCCAAGGATTCAGGGATCTTTTCTGAGTAAGGACCAGAGTGCAGACTAAGAGAGCTATAACAACACCTTTGCCCAGACCACTCCACTTTGAAATCACAAAAATTTCCAAAATCCCAGAACTTTCTCTGAAAATAAGAATGCAAAAAAAGCCTTTAGCCTAACAAAGAAAACCCCAAGCTGGCAAAAAAATTCAACATGAACATGAAGTTCCAAATCAATAAGTAAGTTGGACAAATGATAAACAACAACAACAACAACAAAACAAACAAACCAAAAAAAAAAAAAAAAAAAAACCCCTGACCATTTCTTTTTTATTTTACCCAGTTACACATTTTAAAAAAATTGGGGGGTAAGGGGAGAGGGTTATACATGTACATTCATCTTTTTTACATATTTCCCTATGAATCATATTGGGAGATAAAAATAAGAACAAAAGGGAAAAGCCACAAGAGAAAAAAAACTCAACATAGCATGTGTTGATTTACATTCAGTCTCCACAATTCTCTTTCTGGACACAGATGGTATTTGCCATCCAAGCTTTATTGGGATTGCCAGGTCAAAGAAAAAATCAAGTAAGCAGTCAGAATGAAAGAAATCAAGTACAAGGGTGCCACAGACAGGATCACATAACTAGCAGGCTCTACCAAAAAGGAGCAAACAATTTGGAACATAATAATTCAGAAAGTGTGGGAAATGGGTTTAAATCAAGAATAACAACCAGGAAAACTAAGTATTATACTACTGGTGGGAAAAAAATGAACCTTTAGAAAACTTCCAAGCATTTTAGAAGATCAAAGCTGTGGGAAAACTTTTACGTTAAAGCACAGGAATGAAGAGCAATATAAAAATGGTAAACACTGATAAACAATGATAAAGGACTAAACAAGGGAGGGAAAGGAAAATTAGGGAAAAGCTCTTTCATATCATTAGAGTGTACAAGTAGACATTAATACAAACAAGGAGGAGGGAGAATTAGAAGATGAAATTAAGGGAGAGATTGGTCAGTCAATATGTTAATAAACATTTATTAAGTACTTACTACTGCCAGGCACTGTGCTAAGCACTAAAAATGCAAGGAGAAGAAAGATAGTCCCTGTTCTCAAGGAGCTTACAATCTAATAGGGGAAGACAACATACAAAAACGTTAAAAAGTGAACGGGGGAAAGGGAGGAGCAGTAAAAGGAAAATGTACCCAATGTGGGGGCATGGTGGAGAATTCAGAGAAATCCCAAAATAATACAACCCGGCAAGACAGAAAAGGATTCTAAATTGATTTCTCTCTCCTTAAATAGAAGCAAAACAAGTTCTAAGGATGTACAAAAATATTTGTAGCTTTTTTTAAGGTAGCAAAGAACAGGAAACTGAGAAAGTATCCATAAATTGGAGCAATGAATGAATTTTGGATACATATAGATGTTACAGAATATTAATGTGCTAAACTTTTTGTCAGTGTAAGGATCAACTAGAATTCTAAAGGACTAAAGAGGAAACATGCTATCCACCTTCTGATAGAGAAGTAAAAGGCTCAACATGCAGAATTAGAGGAATTGGTCTTAAAGAGGCCTGGATAAACTTACATGAACTGATGCTAAGAAAAGTAAATAGTACCAATATAACACATTGTACACAGCAACGAGAAAATTATACAGTGATCAGTTCTAGACGTGGACGTGGCTCTTTTCAATAGTGAGTTGATTCAAGCTAATTCCAATAGACTTGTAATGGGGAGCCATCTATATCCAGAGAGAGGACTATGGGGACTAAATGTAGATCACAACATAGTATTTTTACCTTTTTATTGTTTGCTTGTTTTTTCTTTTCTTCCTCTTTTTTTTTCTTTTTGATCTGATTTTTCTTGTGCAGCATTAGTGTGGAAATATGTATAGAACTGCACATGTTTAACATATATTGGATTATTTGCTGTCTAGGGGAGGGGAGAGGAGTGGGAGGAAGGGAGGAAGAAAGATTTAGAATATAAGATTCTGCAAGAGTGAATGTTGAAAATTATCTTTGCACATATTTTGAAAATAAAAAGCTATTACTAAAAATAAAAAAAATTAAAATTAAAAGACTTTGTGATAATAAAAACAATATAAGAACTATTCCATTTTTTTGGGCACCTTGTTCAATAATTACTGCATCAGAGTTGCCCTTTATCTTTCTTTTTCGATGGGCCCTTTTTACTCTGCAATAATATCATCTTTTAATCACGTATAAATATTTTTAGTGATATAAACTGTGAATATCTTAAAGTACATATACATAATTAGCCTATTTTAGGGGTTACTATGCTTATATCTTATTTTTATTATTATATAACTTCTGTAGTTATTTTTCTATAAATTTATTTATTATCCATTTTTTCTTAATTCTTTTGTAAATAGTTATATGATGCCTTCAACTAAGAAAGATCAGGCTTGCATCTGAGTGAAACTGATAAATTTTTTTAATAATTTATTTGATAAAAAAAATCTATGAAGCATTTGATTTACTAATTATACCTTACATCCAATCTAATCTCAGATATTGGAGAAAAATCAGTGTCCAGTCAAGCCTTTTGACACAGATGTTCTGATGTTCATTACATCAATTATGTATAAGCTTTCTGCCTTTAATTTGAAACATCTTTGCATTTTTATTATATTGAACTTCTTGTGAACAATATTTTATAGGAGAGATGGATTGGTGAAAATAGACTAATTGCAATCTTCTTCAGGGCTTCTGTGATTTATTTGTTCTCAAACTTCCCCAATTTTTTTTTAATTGATGTTAATTATTTATTTTATTCTTGACAGAACTAAATAATATATGAATTTTAAGATGCTTAAGGGCAGAGAATAATGATTAGTTTCCCCTGTCTTTCTTTCTGACATAGGTTAAATGGTAGGTATTTAACATATATTATTTTATTAGCCAAGTATCTAAAAATGTTATATAACCTTGCCAACTCAAACTAAATAAGGTCTTAAAATAGGTGTTCTTAATGGAGTCCACAGAACATTTGGTGTATGGTTAGAATTGATTTTTTTGAGGGGAGGGAAGGGCTGTGAACTTAGATGAAAAAGAAGCATATCTTCATTTTCACTGAATTGTAAATGTAGCAATTCCTTCAATTATGAATATGGGGTGACCAACCACAATGGTATTAAGTTACACTTGACTGCCAAAAATATTCATGACAAAAAAAAAGTTAATAGAGGCTCCAAGTTTTAAATAAATCATGCCAGGGTCATAGGTTACTTATAAAAAACTAACTCTGCATCTTGAATGATTTTTTTTTCCTCTCAATAATATTTTATTTTTCCAAATACATGTACAGATAGTTTTCAACCTTCATTTTTTAAGACTATGTTTCAAATTTTTCTCCCTCCATCTCCTCCTCCCCAAGACAACAAGCAATCTGATATAGTTTAAATAGGTGTAGTCTTTTTAAACTTACATATTTGTCATGCTGTACAAGAAAAATCAGATCAAAAGGGAAAAAACTATAAGAAAGAAAAAGCAAACCAAAGGTGAAAATACTATGCTTCCAACCACATTCACTTGAATGAAATTTTCTAAAGAGGTTTAGTCAAAGGCTAAATTCCTTTAACTGAAAACACAAGAAGAAAGTTTTTAAAGGCTGACCTATGATTCAATCTTTATTAACAGGATAGGTAAAATGAGGAATATGAGACCGTCAAGAAAAACAGAATATCTGCAGCCTATCACCCCCACAGTTAAATAAAATAGCATCTCTACACTCTCTCTTGCCTCCTATATAATATTAAAAATTATATATTTTGGTTTAACTGATAAACTATTTTATTTAATGATTCAATTGGCGATACAAGCTAAATGTGAATTATAATAATTACCTCTCGAACTTCTTCCTCCTCCTCAGTAGTATTCTTTTTTCTGCTTTCTCTGAAATGACGTACCTATATTAAATTACAAACACATTAGAAAATATAATTACCCATCAGCAAAAAGTATAATCTGCGCACAAAATAAAATGATTAGTTACAATTTGTTTATGGAATGCTTTAAAATATAACATATTACTTGATTAATTTAAATGTAAATGCTCCTTAGACTAAAATAAAACATATATCCTCAACTGTTCAAAAAACTAACCACACTTTCCCGTTGACTCACATGAAAATTTCACTACATGTTTTTAAGGGAAAGGTTTTGACTTTCAACAAAATTATAATGCTTGTTATCAAAATGTCCACATTTCTTAAAATTATTAATAAGTCAGCTAAGCCATTGAGAAAAATCCACTATTGCTTTTTATCACTACAATGGGATACTTCACCATTCAAATACAAAGGAAGTCAAAGAAATGATTTCTTAAGGAGTTTAAAATGGAGCTGGCTACATAG
>MU174338.1:1576009-1589170 GCA_016696395.1 Antechinus stuartii | reverse complement strand
TACACAATTTGACACTTCTTTGTATGGTATGAAATAATAAATAAGAAGTCAAAAAAGGAGAGAGACTGGAAATGAGTAGAGTTTGAACTGTAAAGAAATATTCCATATGAGGTATGAGTTGAAAATAGGAAAGATCTGGAGCTGCATATTAGCATTCCAGGCTAGGTAAGAACCATAGCAATTAGCACGGTGTATATGAACTAATAACAAAAAGACTGGACTAACTATAGTAGGGAAATCCCTTTTGGGAAGTGACAGAAAAAAGCTGGATAAAAAAAAGGATGGATGAAGGACTATGAAGAACCTTGAAATCCAAATAGGAGGTTTGAATCTGATATATGAAGCAATGAGAAAATTCTGCAGACTTTTGTACAGTTATGTTTCCTACCAGAAAATTAGGAGTGAGAAAGTAGCAGTGTACTACAATAGAAAAGGCACTCAATCTGGAGTCCCAGAATCTCAATTCAGACCCTGGTTCTGTCTCTTAGAACTGGGCAAATCCCTTTATCTCTTTGAGCTTCAGGTCCTCACCTGTAAAAAGAGAGGGCTGAAATGGGTAACTTTTAAGGTCCTTCCCAGCTCCTATGATCATTAAAAGGTATCATAAGCAGACAGCAGAAAATAAAAATCTAGAGGTTCAATCACTTACCTGAAGCCACAGTGCCACCTAATGACAAATCTAGAACTCAAAGGCCAGGGTCTCAATTCCCAACCCTTACCCTTTTCACTACATTATACCATCTCATATCTCCTGCTGCTTTGCTAAATACTACAATAGGCACAGATATGATTAATGCTTAAAGGAATAAGGTTCCTGTGCAACATGCTAGTGTTAGCCCCAGCCACCAGCCCACTGGGAGTCATCATCATCACACTTTCTGAAGTCCTGACCAGGAAGAACTAGAAAAGGCAACAGCTCCTGAGAATAGACATTGTGAAGGGCTCTGAGGGATCTCTGGACACTTCAACAATATAATCCCTCAGCCTAGGAGATCTCCAAGGACAGTAGACCATTCACTGATCCTGTTCTCTTTTCTATATCTATTCTGTCTCCTTTTTTCCTTGTCCTTTTCCTTCTTTCTTCAAATCTTTTTCTACCTTTACTTTTCCTCTTTTCTCTATTTCTCCTACTCAAACCTAAATTTTACAAAAGGACCAAATCTTTCCCCTCCTCATTCTCAATGCTCACCCATGATAAGACTGTGAAACACCTTTGGCCAAAGTACACTAAGTGGAGCCCCCACAAATTTCTTACTAACCTCTTCATCAATTTTATCTTCTGCTGCATCAATGTGACGTTCTTTAAGAAATCTCTGTGTTTTTTCCAATTGGTATTTTACCAGTTCCTCTATAGCATCCTTCTCTTCTTTGTCCACAAACTCTTGCACAGCTTCACCCATACCCCGCTCTGTTAGAAGGGAAAGCTGCAGTTTCTGATGAGGTTAAAAAAAAAAGTCATTATGGAAGGAAGAAAAAAATCTTTCTGAACAAAATAGAAATAATCACAATTGCTAAAAACTTCAAAATAATTCTGGGGGACTGAAGAGAGAAATGAAGTATTTGGGGGACTTCATACACAAAGTAGTAGTACTCTTCTGGGACCTTGATCATTTCCTCTATGTCCAACAGCTTCTTCTCATTTGCTTATGAATAAGCTCTAAAAAAGCCTTCTAGCATCAACCAATTACCACCCCATTTCTCCTCCTGTTCATTGTCAAATTTAAATTGTCATATCTGATACCTCCATATCCTCAGTTCCTTACAATCTGACTTTATTACTGCAAAGAAATAATTTTCTCAAAGATTACTAATAATGTCCTAGGTACAAAATCTAAGATTTTTTCAATACTTATTATCCCTGACCTCTATAGAATTTGGTAATTGTTTGATATCTACTTCCTCCTCCAAATATTCTTTCCTTCCTCAGCTTCAGGGATATGAATTCTCCTGGTCTTCCTCTTGCCTTTTAACTATTTCTCTCTAGAATCACAAACTTTTTTTCAATCTTATGAACCAGAGATTCTCCAAGATTTGGTCTTAAGCTTCTATCTCTATATTTCACCTCAACAATTTTCTTTAAAACTATAACCCTTTCAAATGTATACATAAAGTCCAGATCTCTCTCCCAGGTTTGAAGCGTATTATCTTCAAACACCTACTGAAATATCTGCTGCCTACCTGACAAGCTTACCTATAAATGAGCTTAATCATCTTTCCCCTCAAACCCAATCTTCTGGCATTTATTTCTTCCGTCAGGGCTATCACCATTCATTTTGTATGCTGTTTGACATTTCACTATAATCTTAATACTTCCCTCTCTTTTCACATCCCATGAAGATCAAAATTCTTCTACCTCTGCAATATCTTTCATATCCTTCCCTCCTTTCTGTTCTCACTGCTACCACCCATATGCAGGAGCATTTCAACAGATTCCTAGGAGCTCTCCCCTTTCTTTTCTCTTACCCTACTCCAACTACCTCTCCAAAGCAACCTCTTGATGCAAAGACATGTTTATGTAATCACTCTTCTTCAACCATTTAATAGTTCATTATTGGCTGGTACTCAAAGCCTTTTCATTACAAAATAGTGACATCCTAACTATTCAGCCTCAAATTATTCACGTTCAAGTATTCTATGTCCTACCCAAATTGTAGTCATTCTCTTAAATATGCATTGCTTCTCCATGTCTCTATCTTCATTTGTGTTACCCATATTTACTAGAATATCTTCACCTCCCCTTCCCAATTTCCTCTAAATACCTTTTGAAACCTGACTTAAATACCAGCTTCTCTGTGGGGCTTTCCCTAATCCTAAATCGTCAATAACTTTTTCTACCTCTGAACTTTTTGCTTGGATCTCTTATGTATTTGTACTGTTTCTATTAGATATCTTAATCTTTGAAGGTTTTTTGTTTTTCAGTTTTCGAAGACCAGTGCCTTACACAGGAATTTGCTAATTATTATTAGCTGAACTGTTCAATTGTGAAACTGAAATTTTCATACATTATATCACATATCCCTCAATGTTATGTTCTCTAAATACTGAGACCATGGTTTATCTAAACTTTGTATCTAACTCATTGTCTAGTATGATGTAGACTGTACCAAGGTTTTCAAAATATATTTACTGAATTAATTGTTGAAGTAAATAATTAGAAATGGAGCCACTTATGTGTACACTATTTATTTCTCAAGAAAATCTGAGAATTAATTATTAAAATCTATGAATCATTTTATACAACTGAATTAAAATTCTTCTTTATCAAAAGATAACAATTTCAATTCGTTGTATTATTCATAATCTGTCATTTGAAACAATAAATATAAGAAATTACTTTCTCTGCAGTCTGAAAATACTGCTTCACAAGATCTTCTACCCTTATAGTAGGTCCTTCTGAAGGAGGTTTTGTAATAAGTTCCCCAAAATTGATCTCTTCTCCTAAAAAAAAAAAAAAAAATCCATTAAAAACAGCACATCTTTTGTACTTTATATAATGTTAAATACACCAAAAATTGTAGTTCATTAATCACTAGTGATGTACTAGAATGTGGGAGAAACTCAACTCTACTAAATGCTATGTCGTACTAGCACAGACAAATTTAGATAAAGCAGCAAGACTTATTCTTACTAGACATAGTTTTTTTGGGATCAGGGGAAAAGGAAGGAGAAAAATTTGGAACACAAGGTTTTGCAGGAGTAAATGCTGATAACTATCTTTGCATATATTTGGAAAAATAGCAATCTATTATAATAAAAAAAATCCAAGATTATTTAATTTTTTAAATCACATAAAAATTAGAAAAGTGGAATGTGATATTTATCACAAATATGAAAATAGTAAATTTTTCAATGATAGAAATCTACAAGATGAAATATATGAATATACATGAAAACAAAGGGCCTCTATACAACAAAAAAGCAACATAAACAGATTTAAAAAGGAAAAAAAGTTGGGAAGACAGAAATATCTTTACTACAAAAGTATCTGACAAAGTGTGACAATCAAAATCTACAGTGAACTGATAAAAGTTTATGAAATCTATGTCCCAATAGATGAATGGCTAAAGAACAAATATAGCTGGCAGTTTTAGATAAAGAAACACAAAAGGATCAATGACCACCCAAAAGAACAACCTCCCTAATAATTACAGAAATGAAAATTAAACATTTTTTATCAACAACAGTCATCTGAAAGACTAAGTACAAGAAAACAAAACAGTCTTTATACCCATGAAATGCAACAGTAGTTAAAAATAACACTAAATGCTGTTAGAAGTTATGAAGACACTAATAGCATTCTGAATTGCTGCAATATTTTGGGGAAAAGATGTAGTATTGTACAAAAAGACAAAAAATCCTTTGATCAAGCACTCCCAGTATTAGGATTATACCTCATAAGGAGGCTGATTGGGGAATATAGATATATAGAAAGCAGTATTCTTAATTGAAAAGAAAAGTGGAAATATTTCATACAAAAATATTAAGGAATAGTTGGAGAAATTAGGAAACAGAATGTTATTGCTCCATAAGACAAATATGACTACAAAGAAACAAGGATGAAAATTGATATAAATAGAATTAAAATAGTAGCATACAAACTAAATACAACTATTATGATAATTACAATTGTGTATAAGAGCAGGGCAACTAGATGGCCACAGGGGAGAGAATGTGGACCTGAAGTCACAAAAATTCACTTCTGTAAGTTCAGATTTGTTCTCAAATATTTATTAGCTGTGTGATCCTGGGTGAATCACTTAATCCTGTTTGCCCCAATTTCCTTATCTGTAAAATAAGCTCAGGAAGAAAACAGCAAATCAATCCAATATCTTTGCCAAGAAAACACCACACGGATATTATAAAATTGGACATGACTAAAAAAATGACTGAACAACAAAAACAGAAACCAAATCCAAAAAAAAAGAAACAAGGAAAAAAGTTTAGAAAGGATTAAAGAAGATTATGTAATTATTATCTTGTTAAGCTTAATTGTTCTGTGAATAAGACAAACTTATGATTTTATGTACAATTGTTTTTCATTCCTCTCTACTTGAATGCTTATTTTTGAAAAGGTTATTAAGTTTAAGATAATTTTTAAAGTAAATTTTCAAAAACTAGAATTTTTTAAAATCAGAATTTTTAAAATATTAATAATTAATTAATAAAAAATTTTAATATCAGTTTAATAAAATGTGTTACATTTCAAAATGCGAATGAACTCAGACAATAAAAGTGTTCTAATCTTGGTTTTATAATTTAAAGTTTTGGGCATTAGATGTTTCTTAGTGATAAAAATCTAGATTTTTCACTGTTCTATTAAAATTATTTGTTTCAGTCTGCTGAAAAGTGCACAGATATTTAATGAAAGAAATATTTCTTATAAGGAAACATTAATGCAATCATTAATTAATTAATGAAATGTTGAATTTAATACGCATGAAAACAAATTACTTGAATAATGAAATACGAAACTGTAGAAAATTTTGTCTAAGCATTTGAGCATTCTGAAAACTTTAAAATAGCCAAACAAAACTTAGACCAATTATGCAAGAAATATTTACATTTATTTGATAAAATTTTTTATACAAACATCAAATACCAAATTTCTAAAATATTCAAAATATATTGTAAGTAGTTTTAATTTTTCTCATTAATAAAAAAAATTCTATTTTCTCTTTCTCTTACCTCCCCAATGGGGGGAAAAAATTTGTAGAAAATATTCAGTAGCATTTTGAAAATTCACATATACCACATATTCACCTTTCTTCAGTGAAATTTAACATTCATAAAAATAAAATTATAGTCCTAGTCTATTTTTTTTCAGGAAAACAAATAATTTATTCATAACTAATAATAATATTTAATTTCCCTATACTATGAAGGAAGAAAGATAATTTTCTTGTAATTCTCTTTCACTAATGACTAACTTACATGAACACTGGACATTCATTTTCTTAACCTGTGATAATATCTGCATTACCTGTTTTTTCCTTTTGCTCTCTATGTCTGAAAAAATGAATAACATCTTTTGGATTAGCTATCCGATCCACAAACTTTTGGCTAAAGCGGAGAACACTGAAAGGTTCAAATCCTCCTGTATAGTCAACCTATAAATACAAGATATTATTTGTAAACAACAGAAAACACATTATTTTAAAAGCCCTAGTATCAAAAAGTTTTCTTATCTAAAAAAAAGTATTAAAATTATTTAGTTCCTTTTGTACAAGATTGATATAATGCTTATCCCATCTTTTTAAGTTATGATATAATTACAGCCCCATTTCCTATCAAGACACTGAAGCTAAAAAGTTAAGATTGTAATAAATTTTCACTTTTTGTTGT
The DNA here is from genome assembly GCA_016696395.1 of Antechinus stuartii. Taxonomy (NCBI): domain Eukaryota; kingdom Metazoa; phylum Chordata; class Mammalia; order Dasyuromorphia; family Dasyuridae; genus Antechinus; species Antechinus stuartii. The sequence continues at coordinate 1,582,828 of MU174338.1, read as the reverse complement.
TTGCTTGCATTTTTGTGTTCTTTCTCATGTTTTTCCTTTTTGATCTGATTTTTACTGTGTTGCATATTTGTGGAAATATATAGAGAGGAATTGCACATGTTTCACATATATTGGGTTACTTGCTCACTAGGGGAAGAGAGTGGGGGAAGGGAAGAAAAAATTAGAATGGAATATTGTAGGGGTGAATGTCGAAAATTATCCATGTATATATTTTGAAAATAAAAAGTTTTAATTTAAAAAAAAAGACTAAGGGGCACCTAGGTGGCAAATGGATCAGAGCAGCAGCCCTGAAGTTAGGAGCACCTGAGTTCAAATATGGTCTCAGACACAACACTTGCCAGCTGTATGACTCTGGGCAAGTCATTTAACCCCAATTGCCTCAAGCAAAACAAACCAAAAAAAAAAAAAAAACAACTGTAATAAAACTGCTTAGCCAGTCAAATCAGTAATATGGTATGGTCTAAGAAAATATAACAATGGCTACATGTGCTGAGCATTTACTTCACAAACCAAGTTAATAGGACATAAAAAACAACAACCCAGGGCTTTTTCTATTTGATCTAAAACTGAAAAATTAATTTTTCATTTGTTTTGCTTAACTATATTTACAAGGGAGGGCTTCAAAAGGGGAGATAAAAGGAAAAAAGGAATAAGGAAGAAAGGGAATTTGATAAATGAGAACAATGCCAAAAAAAAAATTTTTTTTAAGATTATCAATGAAACATTTTAAAAAATATTTAGTACATAGTTTTGTATATATTTTAAGTTCCTTATTGAAAAAATGGTTTTTTCAAGTTTCTAATTAAAAAGCAAATTTTTAAATTTAAAATAAGACAACAAAATCACCAGTTTTGGTCAAAACTAATTTAACAATGCAAGCATTTTCAGAAAGATGTTTATAGCTACAAAGAAGAAAATAAAAGACAAAGCAAATCTATTTAGCAGAATCTTGCTTTCAAAACAATATAATTAACAATTTCTTCCACTACAGCTTCTTTTTAAAGCAAAACCAAGAGCCAAAAAAATAACTGTTCTCCTTGGTTGTTATTCTGTGCTAAGAAGAAAAAAGCCAGAGCTAGTCAGAAGGCCAGACTATTGGTTAGCTTTTGAAAGTGTTCATGGAAAAAAGGTTAAGGTGGTGGCCACAAATTCTCTGACCTTCAATTTCTTCATCTGTAAAAGAAGGAACATTATCAATTCAACTCTAACACCTATGAACAAAAAAAAGTCTTTCACAAGGAGAACAGTTTTCTTTCATCCGTGATTCCCAATCTATGAAGGAATTTCTGGCACAAATATTTCTGCAATTATTTTGTTTTTCTGGGAAAAAATTAATCACTTATTATTATATTTAATAAATGTGGCCTTCATTTTAACTGAGCCTACTAGATTGATAGTTAAAGTATTTTTATCTTTATTCTACAAATAGATAATTTGAAGATCATGAGGCTTATAGCATCTGATTCAAAGTGCTTCTTCCAGTATAACATTTACAGCCTAATCTTGTTAGTGTTTTATCAAAGCAATGCTATTATTCTCATTAATCCTGTTGCATTATTTTGGAGACTCCTGAGCAAAACAAGGGGTAAGATTCCAAAGGGTCTTTTACCATGCTAAACAGATCTCAAAACTAAGGAAGTATATTATTCTCTATAGTAAAGGAGGTAAAATTTATTATCTGCTTTCTGGCAATCAATCAGACTAATATGTAACATACATTAACAGCCATCTTTTAAAAACAAGATATGTATATGTATGGATATATAGATATATATGTGTACGTGTATACATATGTATATGTGTATAAATGTGCATGTATGCATATATATGTGAAAAAGTGCTTTGAAAATTGAAAAACACAATATAAATGTAAAAAATATTATTACTGCCCCTGAGGCAGCTACCATATTAGTAATGGAAGAAGGTAGCTACTAAAACCACTAGTTTTTACCTAATCTACTACTACAATTTAAAATCGATACACAACAAGCGTACACCAGCCAAACATTTTCATTGCTCAATATTCACAAAACATCTTTAGGTTTAATTCAAACATCCTCTCCCATGATATATTTGTACATGCAAGAATCTACTATTTCCTACTCATAATATGCATCTATATCTAAATGATTTCTGTTTCTACTTGATAGGCTCATTTGTACACTTTTCTATGTGTCTTGGTTAAGATAGTTTTTTTCAAAAAATGTTACAAAGTTCAATCACCAGAGAGGTTTAAAAAATGAAAGATGGTATAGATCTGAATAGACTGAAAGAGATCAAGATAGGATTTAAAGAATTATCATAATTATCTGAGAGTTTTCTTAAGGAGTCCATTGATTTGAATGGGTTGAAAGAAATAAACATAGGAGTAAAGTTATTGAGTCAAAAAAAGGCAAGAAGCATATCATATCAAATATACTATGCTGAGATAAAGAATATACAAGAGTTTATATGTAAAAACTAAGGGGAAAAACAATAGGGATGGTGAACAGGAAGAAAAGGCAGCAAAAGCAGCAAATTTAAAACATTATATAAATTTCTATTATTATATAAAAGTATTTCACCTGCTTTCTGGGCCAAAGGAAATGTACAACATATGAAGGTGCTGCTCATATTGCCAAAAAAACTTTTTTCATTTCTTTTCTTTCTCTCTCTCTCTCTCTCTCTTTCTCTCTCTGTCTTTGTGGTGGAGACTCAGTCTCTCTATCCTACCTAGGCTGGAAATGCAAGGGATATTCATGGAATATCCACTCAAACCAGTAAGCAGATTGGCATAGAAGTTTTAACCTGCTTCAATTTTCCAACAAGGGTTGGTTCACTTCTCCCAAAGCAGCAGGTTAGTCCTACATTTCCAAGGTCTCACCCATATGGGTGCTGGATGTAGTGTAAATACCAACTGGTTCTTGTAGCTCAAAACTCCAGAACTTAAGCAATCTACCAACCTCAGCTTACCCAGTAATAAAAATGTATCCCCAGTCCCAGTCCTGTATAATACTTTAAAAACCTAATAAAAAAAATAACTCAAGATGGATTTCAGTTACTAATAAAACATTATTACAACATATTAAAGCAAATGAGTTTCAAGTCTATATTACAAAGTTATAAATGGTATATAAATAGATGCTTATTTTATATAAACAGGTCATACTCTTAATCTTATGAGAGGTTTTTCTGGCTGCCGGGGATTTCCCAGACGTTCTCTCTCAGCATTTTCAAGCATTTCTTCAACCTCAATGTAAAAAAAAAGAAAAAAAAATTAGCAAGCAGAAATTATTTTCATCTAATTTTATTTTGGTATTATCTCCTCCCTACTATAAGTACACAGCACCATATTATTTTAAAACTCCTATTTTTCCTATTTCACAATAATTCTTTCATTAGCATGAGCTCTCATAAAATTTGTCACCATCCATATTATCACTTTCATATTTCATTAAATATCTTAATAAAACAACCATTCAATGTCCCTAAATCATCTCTACACAAAGAAACTTCTCAACATATTCTTTCTTCTCTTTTTAAAAAAGATTTCTACTTGCTTTGTGTTTTAAATTATTATTAAAATTAAATTAAATCATATGGAATAACTTCTTGTTTTCACACCTTTTCCAGAGATTTTTTAAAATAAAAACATTTACCTTTTCCAAACAAAAATTTTGTATTGCTTGGGTTACTTTAAGACTATTTGGATTAAAAATATTTGGATGATCAGCAAGTACAATATCCTCTATGAAAAACTGCCGTACTGTCCTTAAAGGAATTTTTTGCATGTTCATCTTTCTTCCCTTAATACGCAGTAAGCCAACATGTCTAAAATAATGAAGAAAAAAATGCATATCTGAACATAAAAAATTTTCTGGGTTTTTATAAATAAATTGTTGTACATCTAATATATGTTCTATAAATATCTTAAATGGCTTTATACAATTACTCACTTAAAAAATACTGATTTTACAATTTAAATTTAAAGTAATTGCAACTATAAAAGAACAACAAAATTCTTATGGAAAAATTTATTCTCATTTTCAAAAACAGTATCAATTGTATGATAAAATATAGAGGTAAAATTATTTACCAGAATTGTAAGTAAGGAATACAGTCAAAAAGAAAAATTAGATTGCTTGCTTCTTTCAAATTCTCAAAAACTATTCTATATTTAAACAAAGAACTAAACTTAAGACATACCACCTAATACAACAAGAAACACAGTGAATTAGTAAAGTTTTTGAGGCAAAATAAATTTTTTTTGAATTATGTATTATTTTAGTCAAAGTAATCATTTTATAACCAAAGTAACAAAACAAGGTATCTTACAGGATACCTTTCTAACATGAAAAACTTCAAATAATCTTTCTAATTGTAACTATATTTAATGTATATCATACTCCATATTATATTTTTCTAAATGAATATATTTAGAAACAGAATTATTAATAATTCTTGTGATACTAACATGAAACATAGTAAAAGAAAACTACATTAATAGGATTTGATTAGAAACATAAATAGGATTAAATATATTTGCACTACTAGCCTCTTTTCCTATTCAGATCACACTGATTAAAAACAGAAATATAAAATTAGAAATGGTAGAAAAATTAAATTTCACAAGGTTCTAAGCAAAAATCATGTAATTTGAATTTATGATGTGAATGGTGCTTTAAAAAGAGATAAAAGAAAAATTGACTCTTTAAAAGACTGTACTTGGACATAGCCTATAAACTGACAAAACTATTTTCAAAGAAATGTATACAAATTGTCAAAATCTAGAAAAGACTTACTTTTTTACAGCCTCTCCTGGGGAAAGGGAAGTAACCACTGAACTTCCAGGTTGTGAAACATAGAAGAGCTGCTGCTCATTTTTGGTTGGTGCTATTTTACACTCGTGTTCATGACCCCAAATAACAAGATCTATAAAATCATCCAAAAACTGTTCTGGAATGTAGTTTGTGGCTCCATGTTTACTTCTATTCCGAGATAAAGATAAAAATAAACATAGTATAGATTCCTAAGATTTAGAAAAATTTCAAATGGAATGCAAAAAAATTCATAACCAAAAAAACCTAGATAATTATCTGAATATACATCAAAAAAGGTCATTTTAAAAGAGTTTAAAACAATTTGTATTTGCTCTTCATAATATATAAAGCTAAAACTCTTCCCAACTCCTTTTGAATACTTTATTATCATTTCTAAGTATACAAAATCACAAGGAACTTTCCCCACACACGCACTTTTAGTAATGAATATAAATTCATCTAATAACAGTGAAAAAGTTCCATGGTACTATGACCTGTTTCTTTTCTGACTAACCTTTGAGAGGTAGCCTCAGTCTTATCGACTATAAAATCATGTTATGGGCCAGAATTCTACTTAAAACAAGGATTCTTACAAGGTGTTAAGTTAGTGGAATTGATATGACAATGGTCATCTAGTTTAGCATGGGGATTAATAGTTCTCCTTGGGTCTAAAAGGCTCTCCAGAAAGCTGCCCAACCCCAGACAAGGAGACAATAAAGAATCTGGACTTTGGATTTTAACACCTGGCTATTCTCATGGTGATTACCTTGCTAAAAAGAAGGCTTCCCCAGAGATCTCCAGAAAACCAACCAAGAACACTACAATATCACATCTACCCTGACAGGAATTTTGAGGCTATATGACACCATTATTAGAGAATATTCAAAACTTAAATCACAGTATGATAATGCAAGGAATAGATATTTGACTGTCATACACCTGCTGGGGATATTTATGATTCTATGTAATCAAGACAGTCTGATAGCATGAATAAAATATCACAAGCACATGAAGAAATAACTAAGGTAAATTTGAAGAGATAATCAGAAGCAATGAAAAAATGAATTATTAAAATTTATCATGAAAAAGCTTCTTCAAAAGTAAACTGAATTTAGGCTTCAAAATATTCTTAAGAAATTCAGAAAAATAAAAGAAATTCAATTCAGCAAATAAGTACCTACTATGTGCAAGGAACTGTTGGGCCATAGTATTACAAAAATGAAATAAAACAAAAACAAAAAATGTGTAATGAAAAAGAGAGAAAAAATATAGACTATGACATAAGATATAAACTATAATACAAACCAACTTTACAAAAAGGTTCAAAATACTAAAAATAAATTGAAGGAGAAACTGAACCGAAAAGGATCATAAAAAGTATGAAGGAAATGACACCTGAAAGGTCCTTTAACAAGAGAAATTTCAATGAAGGAAATGAGGAAGAGTCTGTTGTAGGCTTCAAGGATGAAATGACTAAATACATAGAGATAGAAAGAGGCAGGACAAGAACCTGTAGTTCCAGGTTTGACTATCCTACATTATGTAAAGTTGAACTCCTACATCATGCAAAGGAGGGTATATAATTAAACAATTAAATACTGATTGCTACAGACTGTGAAAAGCAGATTGACAGAAAACTAAAGAAATACTACATTCAGAGTAAAAATCTTTAAGAATACTTTCAAAAAAAAAATAGAATACTTTCAAAGGAGGCAGTTAGGTGGCGCAGTGGATAGAGCAACAGCCCTGAAGTCAGGAGGACCCAAGTTCAAATGTAATCTTATTTTACGCTTCCTAACTATGTAAGCCTGGGAAAGTCACTTAACCCCAATTGCTTCAGCAAAAAGGAAAAAAAAAAAGTCCTTTTAAAGCTCTAGAGAGTTTCCTATAAACAATTTCATACCAAAGGGAGTATGATCATCTAATGTAGTTTTTATGTTTATAAAATAATTTTTTTAGCATTGTGAAAATCTTTAACAAATATTTTGCTTTAGAAAAATTTAACAAAAACAAGCATCTC
>MU174338.1:1520898-1575999 GCA_016696395.1 Antechinus stuartii | reverse complement strand
CATTCATATGATAAGCATCATCTTGCAAAATCTCTCAAATTATTAACTAGGAGAATGATAGTACAGTCAATAACAGTTAAGTTAGGAAGAAGAGGTTTTCCAGAAAAGACATTAGGATTGAATAAAGAGGACTAAGAATCACCAGATGATAATTGAACTCATGGGCGGTGATGAGATTACCAAGTGAAATAATATAGAGATGAAAGAAAAGATGATGTAGAACAGGGTCTTGGGAAAACACCCAAGGCTGATGATGATCCAGTGGAGACAGAGAAGAAGTAGGAACACTAAATGAAGGAGGAAAACCAGGAGAGAAGTGTATCAAAATGCTAGAGAGAAAGGAATATTAAAGGGAAGAGAGTGACTGACAATGTCAAAGGCTTCAGCAAAGTCAAGAAAGCCATTAGATTTAGCAACTGGGATATCATTGACCCTCTGTGCATTTGAAAAAAGACCATGAATTGAGGAGATTATAAAATGCAGCTAATACTTATTTTTGTTACTGTTTATACTAAATAATATGATAGAGTTGAAAGAGGTGGTAACTGTGCTGAGGTGTAATTTGCTAGGAATGAATGATTATACTCTCTCCCAAGACTGGAAGAGACCATCAAAATAGAACCCTGTGACTGGTAATGACTTGAGTAATCTACTTAGTGACTGGCCAGAGTGTTTGGCATAAATTTAGACTACAGTTTAAATACATGGAATATTGAGAATCATGTAGGTTCAAATAACTGATGCTTAAAGACTACAGACATAATAATATTTTGGAAACAAGATGAATCTTTGGCAGATATAGATCTAAATGGCACAATTTTGTCCTTAATAAGGACAAAATTAATCGTAATTAATAATTACAACACAGAAAGAAAGGACAACTAGGGCTGCAAAAAGTGACCTTGAGTAAAAAGCATAAGCATTTAAATAACTGACAACACTAGAGTCATGACTAGGAGATTTCCAGTACTTCTCAGCTTGTAGTTATTGTGTCAACTCTGAACATAAATTTTATCTCCCTAAAGAAATCAGAAACAGAGAGTCCAGTACCAGACACTGTATATATTTTTTAAAATATCTGTTGAAAATATTTTGATAAAATCTTCTACCAATACTTAAGAAGCCAGTTTAACTATGATTCAAAATATTATGCTCGAACCAGGAGATCATTATATACTTCAACAACGATACTGTATGAGGATGTATTCTGATGGAAGTGGATTTCTTTGACAAAGAGAAGATCTAATTCAGTTTCAATTGATCAACGATGGACAGAAGCAGCTACATACAAAGAAAGAACACTGGGAAATGAATGTAAACTGTTTGCATTTTGGTTTTTCTTTGCGGGTTATTTTTACCTTCTGAATCCAATTCTTCCTGTGCAACAAAAGAACTGTTTGGTTCTGCACATATATATTGTATCTAGGATATACTGTGACATATCTAACATGTATAGGACTGCTTGCCTTCTGGGGGAGGGGGTGGAGGGAGGGGAAAAGTCGGAACAGAAGTGAGTATAAGGGATGTTGTAAAAAATTACCCAGGCATGGGCTCTGTCAATAAAAAGTTATAATTATTAAAAAAAAAAAATTATGCTCTCCCCTATCTCAGAAATTTAATTTAAATTCAGTATCTGAATCAATGATAGGGAGTTGATGGGGAAGGACTTTAAAGACAAGAGTACTAGATTTGAAGTCAAAGAAGGAGGGGTGACTCCTAGCTCTATTTCTTTTTTTGTTTGTTTTTGTTTTCTTCTTCTAGCTCTATTTCTTACTATCTATATCTTACTGAGGCTTCTTTGGACCTTAGTTTCCTCATGTATAAAATGACAAGGTAGGATTAGAAGAATAAGAAAAAAAAAAGTCACCACAACATACCATTTCCATTCTTTCTGTTATTGTTTGCTTGCATTTTTGCTTTCCTTCTCAGATTTTTTCTTTCTTTCTAGATCCTATTTTTTTTGTGCAACAAGATAACTATATAAACATGTATACATATATTGGATTCAACATAAACTTTAACATATTAACATGTATCGGACTATCTCCCATCTAGGGGAGGGGAGGGGGGGAAGGAGGGGAAAAGTTGCTACAGAAGGTTTGGCAAGGGTCAATGTTGAAAAATTACCCATGCATATGTTTTGTAAATAAAAAACTATAATTATAATAAAAATTAAATTTTTTTTTAAAAAGTCCTTCATTTCTAAATCTATGATCCCATGATGCTGAAAGTTTTAAATGTACAGAGGATTATTCTGATCCTAAGAAAAAATTTTCTAAACTTTACAGAACCCTTAACCTAGAGAAAAGAAGAAATAAAATGAAACTAGAAATGGAGAGGATACCATGAAAGAGGAAATAGTGGATTTATATTTTGTTATATTATAAGATTTAGCCAAGTACTTTTTACCTGTTTTGATGAATCACAAACAAGTTAAACCAACTATTCTCTTCTTCCTTTGGTCTCAACATTGTTACTTGTTTATTGACAAACATTCGATATAACCTTTCATCAGGAATAGATCCTAAAAGGGACAAAATATATACATATATATGTTTATATCTAGACTATTATGTAACCAAGAAGGCAACAGCTCTATATTTATATAATAAATGTATTTCTCAAAACATTTTATTCCACTTGTGACAATAATTACATTAACAATAACACTTTTTACTAGATTTGTCCTCCTATTCTTAGTTTACAAGCTATAGTGGGAATGCCTAGTGCTGCAAAACATATCAGGTAGTAGCTCCGAAGCCAAGGATAAACTTCTAAAATGGGGCAATTACATTGGCAAAAACCCACCAATTCTCCCTAAAAGCCAAATGATACTGTTCTTTCATGCACTTGATAAATGAATAAAAATTTCATTTGTACCAAAAATTCCTGTTAAATTATGTCAAATGATTCTATATCAGAAATACATTCATCTTTGATTTTTGAATTGGTTAACATAACTTAAAGGCAATTTTAAATAAATGAGCAATAACAGGTACCTATGCCACTGTACAAAATACAGAACCACTCATGTCATCAATGCCCTACTTTCATATTTATATAATATCTCCTATCTTTTATTTATCTCACAAGGCTGTTGCAAGGATATTGTTTTATAAACCTTAAATTGCTATGGAAATATAAGTTTTTATTAATTCCCAAAAGAGCTCGTAAACACTGATTAATGTAAAAGACATTAAGTTCTTTAGAGAAAACTATTACATAAATATGTTAAAAGTCTTTTATAAAATATGTGGTGACTAAGCACTAATGTTAACAAGGGATTATAAAATATTGTTATTAAAATAAACTGCTCAGATTAAAAAAAAATAGAGTAGGCCATAAACATGGTAAATAAAACATAAGCATGAATGTAATCTATAGCAAATGGTTAACCGAAGGTGATTATATACAAAGTATGAGTTAATAAAAAAGAATATTTAAGCACATTATTTCAGAAACAAATGTTGCTAATTTCATATAGTAGAAACTACTGAATACCACATATTCTGAGTAACAAAAGTATATCGCAATAGCATAGGCTATACGTATATAAAATATAATAAGAAAAATGAGAATTCAAGTTTTTAGTTACAAGTTACAATTTTCCCTGGCTGACTGTTGAACCTAGAGTATTATTCCTAACCTAAAACATACTTTAAAGATTAAAAAGAAAACTACCAACAAGTCTAATTATATTTTTTTAAAACTTGGTTTTAGAAGCCTTTACAATCTTTCATTTATAGAAACTAAAACTGGTAAACTAGTTTTCAGTCAATAAAAGATAATGATGGTGATCAAAGTTAAGTTTTCCAAGTGGCATTATTTAAGTAAGCTTGATTCTAAAATTTTAAAATATTTGTTCAGTTTTTCCATTTACTGAATCTTCTCCATGGACTAAGACTTCATTAACTCTAAATATTAATCACTAAATAGAAAATTTTTATCAATTTCTTCATCAAGGCATTTTTTTTAAAGTATATTGATTTTATTACTACAACCCTACTAGGGAAAAAAACCTACCTCACTGAAACATCAATTTTATAGCTGATAAAGAAAAAATAAATTAATCTTTTTTTCACATGGCAATCTCCTTCTTTATCTCCAGATACTTAAAACATTCATTTACATTATTCTTAACCAATTGAACAAATGACAAATGTACATCAGCAATTAAAAAAAAAAACTTACCTAACCCATAAAGAGCAATTTTTGTGCTGCCTTTTCGAAGTAAAATAGGACTAATGTCTATTTTTTCTACAGACATTGAACGTCCAAAGTGATTCACCAATCCTGCACAACTCAAAATATCCAATGCACAGAGGGCATCTGCCTATAAAAATGTTAGATACAAATCAATGTTTTTTTTCATTCATTTAACAAACATTTATTTATTAAGTGTCTTATGTGTAAATAATCATTTATTAAGAGTACATGGTACCACAGGAGATAGAGCACAAACCCTGGACTCAAGAGGATCTGTTCAATTTCAACCACAGATACTTACTAGCTGTGTAACCCTGGGCAAATCACTTAAGCCTGATTACCTCTCCATCTTCACCCCCCCCAAAAAAAGAGCATATGGAATCTGGGTGGTACAAAGAACCTTAGGCAAACACAAGTTCAAACTCTTACTAGCTGTATGACCTTATATAAATCATTAAACTATTCTCCACTTCAGCCTCAGCTTCCTCATCTGTAAAATGAGTATCATAATAGAATTTAACTCAGGGTTGTTGTGGGACCAAATGAAATAACATATGTAAAGTACTTTTCAACCTTCATGCTATAAATATTAGATATTACTATCATTAATACTATTATATGTAAGGCATGGTCTAGTACCAGGGACACAACACTCAATCCACTCTCTTCCCCTAATTTTCAAACCATCTGTTCATTCCCTGCTTGTTTTTGATCATGCCCAGAACACTTAATGATATTAACAATTAACTATTAACATTTTCACAATGCTTTAAACTCTGCACTTGACTTGCCCCTACTGTCCCCTAAACCAAACCTCTAGAAAAAGCTATTTCCTTTCTCATTCCTTAGCCCCTTTCTGTCCATACTACTTGATAAAATCTATTCTATACAAGATTACTACTGAGTTCTTTACTGCAATATCCAATGGCTTTTCCCCTGCTCTCAAATTTTCTGACCTCTATTATAAAGACTGACACTATCAATCTACTTTTTTGGATACTCTGTCCTCTCTGGGTTTTTGACACTACTATTGTAAATCTCTTCATACCAATCAGATTGTTTATTCTTTTTTTTTTAATAATGAATTTTTATTATCAAAATATATGCAAAGATAGTTTTCAATATTCACTCTTGCAAAACCTTGTATTCAATTTTTTTCTCCTTCCCTTACTCCCCAGCCCCACCCCTATATAGCAAGCAATCCAATATGTTATGTACATGTACAACATGTATAAGTCTTCTCCATATATTTCCACATCTATTGTGCTGCACAACAAAAATAAACTCAAAAAGGGAAGAGAGAAAACAAAAAGCAAGCAAACAGCAACTTAAAAAGTGAAAATACTATGTTGTGATCCACACTCAGACCTGTCTCTGAGATAGTTCTCTTCATCACAAGATTATTGGAACTGTCCTAAATCACCTCACTGTTGAAAAAAGAGCCACGTCCATCTCTCTGTCTTTCTTTTTTTTTTTTTTTGCAGATTTATTACCTACATTATTCTAACATGAATGTTAATTCAGGGCTCTGCCCTGGCTTTTCCCTCTCTCTATACTCTCTCAGAGCAATCACATCAGCTGCCCTATATTAGACTATTATATTATACAGAAGACTATCCAACTATCATCGCTTTGCTGAGTGCCAATCCTAAATTTCCAAGTTCCTACTTGCATTTCCACTTGAATATTTTATATACATCTCAAATTCTGAACATTGAAAAGAGAATTTTTCCCCCAACCCATTACTGTTAACCTCCTTTTCTGTTGTAGATATCACCATTCTTCCAGTCACCCAGATCCACAATCTGTCATCCTAAACTCTTTCCTATGATTTACTCCCATATCCCATCACTTGCCAAGTCTGCTTCCTTGATACCTTTTACATGCATATCCCCTTCTGTCTAATCGTATAATCACTTTAGTCAAGACCCACTTGAATTATTAAATAACCTCTTAAGATGATCACCCAGCCTCAAATCTTTTCCCTAGTCTATCATCCACATAACTTGCCATAGTGATATTATTAAAGAACACATCTGACCATGTTTAAAAAACTTAAATGGCTTTTTAAACTGCTTTCCTTAACATTTAACAACCTTCACAATCTGGATCCAATCTATCCTTCTGAAAAGATAACATTGCTTCCCCTTCCTTTTTTTTGCTGAGGCAATTGGGGTTAAGTGTCTTGCCCAGGGTCACACAGCTAGGAAGTGTTGAGTGTCTCCTGCCAGATTTGAACTCAGGTCCTCCTGACTTCAGGGCTGGCACTCTATCCACTGCACCACCTAGCAGCCCCTTCCCTTCTATTCTTTATGTGGGATTAATTGCAACCAAAATGGTTCCCTACACATACCCTTCCACCACCTTCTCTCTGAGGATTTTCACATGGACTCTTCCACACAACTAGAAGGCTCTTCTTTCTAATGGCTGCTTCTTTGAACCACTTGCTCCCTTCAATGCTCATCTCAGGATCCATATTGAGTTCCTAGCTAGCTTCCTCTCATCACTACAAAATTTTATTTGCAGATATTCTGTATTTATACCTGAAGGTGCTTGCCTCCCTTTGTAGAATATAAAATGTCTTGCCTCATTCCTATTTTTGTATCCCTAATACTGAGCACAGCATATAGTAAGTCTTAATAAATGTTTGTTAAATAATTGAATAATACACTTTCTGTACTTAGGAAGCTTAAATTCTCCTAGAAGGGGTACAATATATACTGACAGAATTATAATACAAAGTAATGAGTGATGAAGGCAAAGAAAAGAGCCTAACAAAGTGTTCTTGGGAAACTTGAAGAAGCAAAGAAAAAAGAAATCATTCTGAAGTGAGGGCTTTTTTTTGGCATTATAAAAATAACAAGGTGGCCTTGAAGATAAATAGTTAGATAGCACTTACCATGTGCCAGGCATTGTATTAAACATTATAACTGTCATCCTCAAAACCATCCTTCAAGGTAAGTCCTATTATTATCCCCATTTTACAGCTGAGGAAATTCAGGTAGAGATTAAGTAACTTGCCCAGAGTCACAGCTAGTAGGTATCTGACTTCAGATTTGATCTCAGGTCTTTCTGATTTCAACCCCAACACTCTTTTCACTATACCACATAGTTGCTTTAATATAATAATAAAATATAAATGATGTATTGCTATTGGAATCACATGCCAAGTGCAGTTAAAACTTCCTAGAAACTGGATACAATGGATATATATCATAGCCATTTCAAAGCAAAATTAGCCATGAAATAATTGTTTTGTAAATTAAGAAGTGAGAAACAAAAACTACAGATATAGATAAAAAATAATTTAGAATATTAAAAGTCTAAAGAATTGAAATCAAAGAAACATTCTGAGATGTAGACCTTTAACTCCTTTTCTATTAAAAAAAAAAAAAAACTTCTCAAGATACTTAGTTTTGGTTTGAAACTATTTGTGGAATAAGCACTTTTTCCTCTAGATGAGTCTTTACCTGCCTTTAACACCACAAAAGGAATAAAAACCCAGTTATCCAATTTTTATTCTAGATATAAATAATTTAGGGTTAGTAGAAGAGGCCAAGAAGCTATAGTCAGAAATTTCCTCTGGGTCTTATATTTCATTTAAATATGCATGGAATGTGAAACCTATTCTCAAAGAAAAACAGAAGTAGTATATCTACAATCTCAAACTCTAGAATAGAATAATTACCCCTGTGGGATCATCATGATTGCCATGAACACTAAAAACTGGAATAGAAATGTTGAGATTGCCATCTTGATAGTTCACCCATGGAAACCTAAACATAAAGAAAGTGTTAATAAAATAGAATGTTTAGAGAACAAATGCAATTTTCTGAACACTTCTGACAGTGACACTTAAGTAATTACTAAACAATAAGAGCAATTTGAACTGAACAATAGATTAACAATATTGCTATGTGCTGATGAAAGGAAATAAATAGCAGTAGGAATAATCCTAAAAATCATTCATATTCAGTTTCAGAATGCTCTTTGGAATTAGTATTAGAATAAGTGTAGAAAGATATATCTGGCATTATGGAAATTCATAAACCTTTTTTTTTTCTTTATTTTATTTTATTTATTTATTTTTTTTGCTGAGGCAATTGAAGTTAAGTGACTTGCCAAGGATCACAGATCTAGAAAGTATTAAGTGTTTGAGACCAGATTTGAACTGAGATCCTCCTGACTTTAGGGCCAGTATTCTTTCTGCCATCTAACTGCCCCAGAATTCATAAGTCTTAAAACAAAAAAAGCCATAGTATAGGACAAGCAGAAATGCTTCCCAAATTATTATTCTTTCCTCAGATTTAGTCATAGCTTCAATTCAATGTTTTCTCTAAATTTCCTGTTAGTTTATTTCATGCCCCTTCCATAAGCCCAAGTTAAAAGTTGATTTAAAGATCTTTCCAGGGTAACAACCATATGGAAGGAAAACCCCAACCTCCATACTTGTGGCTTCCTACCTATTCTTCAACTTCAAGGTAGTAGGTATGGGAGAAGAACAAAAGATAGCGAATAAAAAACAAGAACTCAAGTAAATGTCAAAAAATTAATTAAATAAAAATACTAATACCATGTAAATTGCGTCTCTAACCCTTATATTTTGGGAATGAAATCTAGAGATTTGATTTTGACAAGTTAAATAAAAGTATAGTAACAAAAAGTTAAGTAGATGTAGTATATATTATACACGGCATTTTGGACATTTTTTTGCACTTCATATCAAACAAAGCACTCCACTACAGAAACATTTTCAAAAATGATCATAGTACTAGAGCCATCTAAAATATAATAAAGATTAGCAAAACAATTCTGAAGAACAATTGCTAAAATTTACCAAAAAATATACAAATTTGGTCTGAAACTATAGTAGGATTTGATAGAATAAGGATATTAAAAGTCAATATTTTTCCAAAAATATAATTTGATTACAATGATACTTAAATGGTTAAGTTAACATATATAGATATTCTTTGAAATTTGTTGTATACAATTAAATACAATACAAATTAAATTAAAATGTATAAATTAAATCAAATATTTCAACATACTTACTTACTAAAACCAAAGTTCACTGACTGATCACTGAGAATTTCAAATTGTACTGGACGATCACCCATACAGTATTTTCTTAATAATTCCAGACAAGTATGTAATGTTTTTCTCGAGGGTTTGTTTTCATGAAAAAGATCACCACCTAACAAAATAAAATCCACCTAAAAAATAATTCTTACAGTCAGTATATTTCATAGTGCTACAAGTTGCTTATTAAATATAACTTAAATTTTCAACTAGAAATTCTGGATAAATATGGAAATTTATAGATCTAAACTATTTTCACATAGTAATTAACTATAGGAACTTGCTTTTTTCTAATTATTCAAAATATTTTCCCATTGTGTTCTACTAATCCACAATCCAAAGGCATCAAGCACCAATAATTCTACTTTTCAATAATTAAAAAATGATTAAATATCAACAGTTAAGATATGACAATGAGAAAATTAAAAAAAATTTAGAGGAGTTATTATTCACATACAATAATCACAAAATCTTGGAAACTATTTAGTCCAACAAATAGCTTAGAAGGAACTTCCTCTACAACATCCCAAACATCAACAAGCATCTAATATTTAAAAGCTTCAAAGATGAGAAACTTACAATTTCCCAAAGCTGCCCATTCTACTTCAAGATAGACTTTACTATTAGTTTTTATTTATATCAAGCTAAAACCTGCCTCTCTTAACTTTCATATACTGTTTGCAGTTTCACCAAGTCTAATCTCTCTTCCAAATGAAGGCCTTTCGATTACTCAAGGACAGTTATCTTGATTTTCCTGACCCATTATATTCTCTCCTCCAATTTAAACAACTTCAGTTCCCTCAATCTATCCTCACATGACAAATCCATTCCTCTCATTAACTCAAATGCCCTTCTAGTGATTCCCTAATTTGTCAATTTCCTTCCTAATACAGTACCCAAAACTGAATACATGACTCCAAATGTAAGATGACTAGAACAGAAAAATTAGCATTAATACCATCCTCATTCTGGACACTATGCTTCTCAAGGCAATCTAAGATATGTCCCCAAAATAAAATGAAATATCCAAGAATCTTAAATGTTGGCTGGGAAAAACTAGAAAAAATGGATACTAACCTATGCTCATCTTCTCTCAATAGAGAATGGGCTTCCAGGAAAAGCCACAGTAGAGGCTGACATTCTCCCTAGAAAAAGGGAATCTTACTATAGAGATATCACTGCCACCATCCTTTACCTCTGATCACTATGATCTATAAGGACTCAATCAAGTTTACCTTTAAGACCAATTTAACAAGTAAATTTTGTGTAACTTCAGGATCTTCCACATTCACATCTTCCTCAACCCTCCTCTCCCCTCCCCTACTCTCCTCACCTGCTTGCTGACAGAAGCCTGAAATTTCTTAGGAAAAAACACTTTTCTTTCACAATCAGGAATGAAACATCCAAAATTAATTAATTAAGCCAATTAAGTGAAAAGTATTTATGCTCAAGTATTATCAGTCCAAAATAAAAGAGAACACCATCAGATTCTTTCCAATTTTAATAGGTGGAAAGGGTGAAAACCAGAGACAGCACTGAATATCTGAAGCCAGAAAAGGTTGTCATTAAGGTCAAAAAACAAGAAATGAGAGATTTTAACTAAGCTGTGATTTTTTTTAAGTGTATGTATGCATGTATATGTATGTGTTTTTGTCATTTATGCCTAAAAATATATTTTGACTTTATACAACTTATAAAGATTTCTTAAAACAAAGTAAACTCTAAAGTGCTTAATTGAATTATCTTTATAATTGTATTGCAAATATTCATATAAAAATACATTAGGTGAGCATATAGGTACACTCTTTGAATATCACGAGGCAGAAAGAATAATCTTAGTTAATGATAAGAGAGCAGAAATTCTACTAAAGACATGTTAACTCACTTCATTTTCCTGGGCAAGTCTCAAAATTTCATCCAAGGTTACAAATGTATCATTTCCTCGGACTGCATCTTTCTCCATAAATCCCAGATGAATGTCTGTTGCAACCAAAATTTTAAAAGTATCTTCATCATCACTGTATGAGAAAGAAAATGCAGAAATTCATAAAAAAGTAATTCATAAAATTTTACAGCAAGAGATTTTTGTTAGTAATCTTTTTTTTTAATTAAAGCTTTTTATTTTCAAAATATATACATGGATAATTTTCAACATTTACCCTTACAAAACCTTGTATTCTTAATTTTTTCCCTCCCTTCCCCCCCAAACAGCAAATAATCCAATGTATGTTAAATATGTGCAATTCTTCTATACACATTTCCACAATATCATGCTGCACCAGAAAAATAAGTTCAAAAATGGGAACGAAAACAAAATGCAAGCAAATAACAAAAAGAGTAAAAATATTGTATTGTGATCCACACTCAGTTTCCACAGCCCTCTCTCTGGGTGTAGATGACTTTCTTCTTCACAAGACCATTCATTGGAGCTGACATGAATCATCTCATTGTTGAAGAGAGCCATGTCCATCAGAATTGATCATTATATAATCTTGCTGTTGCTGTGTATAATGATCTCCTGATTCTGCTCATTTCATTTAGCATCAGTTCAAGTAAATCTCTCCAGGTCTCTCTGAAATCATCCTGCTTGATCATTTCTTATAGAACAATAATAGTCTGTAACATTCGTATGCTATAACTTATTCAGCCATTCTCCAACTGATGGGCATCCACTCAGCTTTCAGTTCCTTGCCACTACAAAAAAGGCTGCCGCAAACATTTTTGCATATGTGGATCCCGTTCCCTTTTTTTATGAACTCTTTAGGATATAGGCCCAGTAGAAATACTGGGGGATGAAAGGGTATGCACAGTTTCACAGCCCTTTGAGCAAAGTTCCATATAGCTCTCCAGAATGGTTGGACCAGTTCACAATTCCACCAACAATGTATGAGTGTCCCAGTTTTCTCACATCCCCTCCAACATTCATCATTATCTTTTCCTGTCATTTTAGCCAATCTGAGAGGTGTATAGTGGTACCCCAGAATTGTCTTAATTTGCACTTCTCTGATCAACAGTGATTTAGAGCACCTTTTCATATGGCTAGAAATGGTTTTAATTTCATTGGCTGAAAATTATCTGTTCGTATCCTCTGACCATTTATTAAGTGGAGAATGGCTTGAATTCTTATAAATTTGAGTCAATTCTTCATAAGTTTAGAAATGAGGCCTTTATCAGAAGTCTTGAATATAAAAATTTTTTCCTAGTTTATGGCTTCCCTTATAATCTTATCTGGATTGGTTTTGTTTTTACAATAACTTTTTAACTTAATATAATAAACATCCATTTTGTATTCAATAATGTAGTCTAGTTCTTCTTTGGTCATTCTTTGGTCACAAATTCTTTCCTTTCCCACAGATCTGAAAGGTAAACTATCCTTTAGAACAATAAATTTTAACACTCTACTTTCTCACTTTAAAATATCTTAAAGATCATAAAAAAAGGGAAAAGGACCCATATGTGCAAAAATGTTTGCAGCAGCCCTTTTTGTTGTAACAAGGAACTGAAAACTGGGTGGGTGACCGTCAGTTGGAGAATAGCTAAATATGGAAAATTACTGTTCAATAAGAAATGATCAGCAGGGTGATTTCAAAAAGATCTGGAGAAACTTACATAAAATAACGCTAAATGAAGCGAGTAGAACCAAGAGAACATTGTACACAGTAGCAATAAGATTATGTAGTGATCAATTCTGATGGACATGGTTCCAATAGACTTGTGATGGAGATTGCCATCTGCATCCAGAAAAAGGATTGTGGGAACTGAATGTGGATCACAACATAATATTTTCACCTTTTTTGTTGTTGTTTGCTTGCTTTTTTGTTGTTGTTGTTGTTTTTCCTTTTTGATCTGATTTTTTTTTTTTTGTACAAGCATGATAAGTATGGAAATATGTATAAAAGAATTGCACATATTTAACATAAGATTACTTGCTGTCTAAGAAGGGGGGGAAGGGAGGGAGAAAAAATATGGAACACAAGGTTTGGCAAGGGTGAATGTTGAAAACTATCTGCATATATTTTTAAAATAAAAAGCTAAAAGAAAAAAAAAAAAAAAAAGGAATTGTCACTCTAATCAGTCAGCAGCCATCAACACTGAGGCAAAACCTTCCACTATCAAAAAGATTATGACTCACTGAAGACTTAGGAATTTTAACAACAAAGCATTTTTAATCAAGTAAAAAAAAAACAAAATAACATCTTAAGTCATTAGTACATGTCAAATGAGTTAATAGTTTTAAAGCATTTAGGAATTTCTGATACATAATAGGTGCTATATAAATTAATAAAACTGACTAAATTATGCTATTATTAAATGTTGAATTCAAACGAATATATGGAACACCCCAAATAAAATATGCAGCCACAAGAAAAGATTCTATTCAGAAATCTTTCTGTGCTGATGATCAAGTAGCTTGTTTGCTGTGTACACAAGTAAGTCTTGGTAACACTTGCAAATACAGTTATCCCTCAAAAAATTAAATTCCATTTCCCAATATTATTGATACTTAACACTATAAGAGTTTATCTTACTGGCTAATTGTCAGAATGAAAAAACATTCAAAAATACCTAGAAGACATATACTATGGATGTCCTGTCAGCATCAAAGTATTAAATCAAGCTCACTGTCTTTTTTTAATAATAGGTTTTTAATTTCAAAATACATGCAAAGATAGTTTTCAACATTCACCCTTGCAAAACATTGTTTTTCAAATTTTTCTCCTTCCTTTTCCTCCACCTCCGGCCTCTAAACAGCAAGTAATCCAATATTATTATTGGTTAAACAAAACCAATTTTAGATTAAATATATACAATTCTTCTATATATATTTCCACATTTATCATGCCGAACAAGAAAAATCAGATCAAAAAAGGAAAAAAGTGAGGGGAAAAAAAAAAAAAAACAAGCAAACAACTAACAAAGTGAAAATACTATGTTATGATCCACATTCAATCCCCACAGTTCTCTTTCTGGATGCAGATAGTTCTCTTTGTCACAAGTCTAATGGAATTGGCCTGAATTACCTCATTGTTGAAAAGAAACATCACAGTTATCACATAATCGTGTTGCTGTTTACAATGTTCTCTTGATTCTACTCACCTTCCATTTAGCATGAATTCATCTAAGTCTCTCCAGACCTTTCTGAAATCATTCTGCTGATCCTTTCTTATAGAACAATAATATTCCAATACACTCATATACCATAAATTATTCAATCATTCCCCAACTGATGGGCATCTATGCACTATTCAGTTCCTTGCCACTACAAAAACTCTTAACATTTTTGTACATGTGGGTCCTTTTCTCTTTTTTATGATCTCTTTGGAATACACACCCAGCAGAGACACTGATGGTTCAAAGGGAAACCACAAACTCACTGTCTTTCCCAAAAAAACTGCACCTCCTTACTCCACTATTTCTGTTTATGGCACCATTATTTAGTCTCTCGTACCCAAAACTTTATCTGACTGATTCATCTTTCTTACTTCCTATAATAAAACCACTTGCTAAATCTTGTTAATTCTTCTTCTGCAGTGTCTCTTATCTTCCCTTCACCTCTTCCCAATGCTACTATTACTGTAGCACATTTTCACATATCATGCTGCATCACCATTGACATTATCATTAACCTCAAATTATAAAAGTCTCCTTACTATAATTCATCCTTTCTTTGGACAATTGTCAATCTATTATGATCTGTATATATCTGGCCATATCACTCTCTTGCTCAAAAACCTATTTCCTAGCAAGCTAAGTTCAAACTCCTGGCACTCAAGCCCCTCCACAATCTGGTCTTCCTCAAACTTTCCTGTTTTAATTCATATTATTTTTATCCACTTGAAACACTAACCCAATTAAACTATTCACTACTCCTGTAAATATGCTATAATTTGTCTGTTCACATTTTTCCTTAACTGCATCATCCTTTCTACTATCTTCTCTGTCTAAATACAAACTTTTCAATGATCCATTCCCTGATCTACTCTGCTCCCCACCCCACAATAATGATCTTCAAACTATCACAGACCTTATACTTTACATAACTTTGTTTTGTACTTATATAATACTTTGTTGTAATTTCCTTACTTGGAAAGTGTAACAATACTTGCAGTATCTATCTCACAGGGTTGTTGTAAGGATCATGGGAGACATTTGTAAAGCACTTTGCAAACTTTAAAATGCTTCAAAACTGAGTTATTTAGAGGGGCTTTATGAGGACAAGAAACTTCCCCAGCACTCAGGCTACGAGTTCACACAGCAAGAATTTAATCAGATACTATCAAATACTATCCACAAATGGTGAAAAAATGAGCACTTTTTACATAATACATTAGGGGAATAGGATCTGTGATTTCACTGTATAAAAAGTTCATAGGTAAGAAATATCTTCTATTAATGTGGGTTGGCACATTCTCTATAACTTATCTGGCTTCAAAGATGGCTAGAGCCACTAAACCAAGCTGCCTCATACTTAACAATCAACTACACATTCCTTTTCCCTAATTTCTGCATGAACTTTTTGAAAAGTGAAATAAAGATGCTTGTTTAATACTCTAAAAATTGAATTCAAATTGAATTCAAAAAATACATTTTATCAATAAACATAAATACTTCTTCCTCACATTAGCAAAACAGCAGAGAGGAGAGGGGAATTCAAAGATTCTAGAAGGAAGTGGGACTTACAGTGTATCTGCAGAATTCATTTCTTCTACTATTAACCCAGTTGCTAGGGGTCAGTACTTTCACCAAGTAGCTTGTAATATGCCCTAAGGTCCAACTGGTCAGGAAACTTATTTTGGATTTCAAATTCTCCAAGTCTGTTCTAAAAAACAAAATGATTATATTTTTAAATCCCATTTACAGATCATTTATACATTTACACAATGTGCTGCTTAAATAGAAAAATTAATTATGCATTTTAAAAATATTTTTCTTAAATTGTGAAATTCTTAAAAGGTTCCTGAATCACTTAAAAGTTAAAAGACTTGTCCAGAATCACATGGCCTGTAAAATAAGTGCATAATAACTTGAACCAATAACTTTTCTGAGGGATCTGATTGCTGTCTCTAAATCAGCTGCTTCTTATGTTTGTGCTGTTTGAGGCATGTGAATGGCACATACAACACATAACTGTCACATTAGCTTCTTGTATACATGTATATATGTGTGAACATGACAACATAATTATATCACATTGTTTAAATTACATAATCCTTATCTATAAAATGTCATATATCCCACTAAACTAGCTGCTTCTTGCATATATATATACATATATATATATATATATGTATATATATATATATATATATATATATAATTTAGCTCAAGAAAAGCCTAATATACTGCAGAATTATAGAGCAAAAAGTTCTCTTTCAATGCTACTGTAGCTCCATCATTTGGTTGTTCTTTTTACAAAGAGTGATCTTTTTCCAATGAAATTTCCCTTGTGAAGGAATGGGAATTCCCTGGTTTTGCATACTGAAAGAGGAAAGGTTCTTATAATACATAACATTTTTTTTTCTTGACAAGCAAGGACAACAAAGCATTCCTGAAAGCAAAGATCCAATTCTAACTTAAATCCATCCTTTCATTTAATAGGAAATTTACCCTTCCCAAACAAATGGATTCAAGTTTACTTCCTCGGTAAATAACAACCACGTGGTCTAAAGATAACAGGTGCCCGGAAGCAGATGCTAGAAAACTAGGGAGAGTCAGGACAGGTAATGGATGCCAACGCGAATGGCAGGCGCGGAGATGTCAAAGATGACCGCAAGTTTCCCCGTCTATGGCTTGGGCCTAGACGGCCCAGGGTTCATGCCCCTGACCCTGCACTCAAGGAGCCCCGGGACTGCAGCCGGGTCCGCTGAGTTGGGGGCGGGGATGAGAGCAGTCCTTCCTTCCCGCACAGTATCCCGCCTGGGAGCAGGTCCTACAGTCTCCTTGCCACACAAAGACTGCTCTGCCGATGACGCGGCAATGGGGACAAATCCAGGCTGCCTTTTACCCCAGGTACAGGAGAAAGGGGTCGCGAGGGCAAATCAGACTGAAGCCGACGCCTCCAACCCTTCCATAGACGAGAACAGGCGGGAAAGGGTAGATGGGAGGGGACGGGAAAGAAGGAAAGAAGGAAGGAACGAATCACCTCATCTTCTCGCGATGTCTCCTGAGATCGCGCGAGACCCTCTTGGATTCTTCTGCTCTCGTTGGCTGATGCATTGGGCGCATGGTTAGATCCTTGGGAACGAGTCCCCGCCCTTTTAACGAGAGCCAATCCGGTCGGCTTTGGAGAAGAGTCGGTGACAGGACCCGGAAGTGCGTGGAAGGGAGTGGTGGGTTCGCTCTACCCCGCTCCCCCGCACCCCCGAAGCCTGTCTTCTGCGCGTAACGGACTTGCTTGTGGTCCATACGTGGCTCCGTCTTCCAGTCCAACTAGACAAGATCAAACCGGGCCGCGACGCATCAGCTTTTCCGCCACCTCTCTTCCCATCTGGGACCCTGGCAGAGCCGCCCGTTTGTTGTTGGAGGACAGAGGGCCCCGACGCCGGCCTTGTGAGGTGACTGGCCCTCTCCGGAGGGCCTTGTCATGGCCTCCCCAAGTCCTGGGAATTCCGCCTCTCCAGGTCATCAACCCTCATTCCCTTCCTATCCTAGTGTCATAGGATTTAGAGTTGGAAGGGACCCTGTAAAGATTATGTAGTCCAAACCCTCCTCATTTTACAAATTAGGAAACTGAGGCCTATGAAAGGGAAGGGACTTGCCTGAGGCCACACAGGTATTAGGGGGCCGAGCTGGGATTCGGACCCAGGCCTTCGTAGTTTTTGTAGCTACTTGCAATCAGATGTTTGCCTCATTTAGACCAACTCATAGTAGACCTATTTCTTTAAATTAATTTCAAGGCCACTACCTCTCCCTCAGTTTACCTTGGGTAACTGACAGATTAAAGTTCATTACACAGGGAGATATACCAGTATTTGTCCTTTTAAAAGAAAAAAAATCTACTCAGGTTAACCCTAGATGAGGATTATGTAGCATGTTGACTCCTGACCTGCAGATTTCTAACTTTTGAAGAGGGAACAGTATAACAAACAAAATGACTGTACAACCTTAACATCACTCAGCCCAAAAGAAGAATATGAACCAAGGAGGTGGTAAGATACCTGGATAAAACTATGATTTTCTGCATGTTTGTTTTAAGTGTTTTTTGCTAAATGTATAAAAAAAGGGATGTGACCATTAAGAATGCACTTCTATCATGTGTCCTGTTGAGGCTTGGAGGAGAAAAGGAGGATTCTGATATGGGTCGAAGATCAGAAGACTGGTAAAGCATTTCTTCCCATACCTCAGAAATATACCCATAATATATAGTTAAATGTACTTCAGTGGATCTGAGATTTCAGTATTAGGTACTTTGTCCAGTAGTGCAAAGCAAAATTCATCTATGCTTTTTCAACCTAGGTAAATTTTGTCCATGTCCTCCAATAAATTCTCCATAGAGCATCTTTTAAATATGCTTGAAGCTTATTTTTCTGGGTCTTTTAACTTTCAATGGACACCATATCATTCAGGCTACTTCTCTTTTTCCCTTCTTACAACATGACTGGCCTACCTCATTATCTGGTTTTCCCTTTTGTAGGTATCCCTTTTATGTTACTTGTATGTTAGTTACCATAAATAATATACTATAGCCTTTTTACTCCTACCATGCATCTCTGTTAGTTTTTTGACTCATCTGCAATTTTGGTTTTTCAGAAAGTGTGGTATTCATGACTTGCAACTATTTATCTTATAATAACTCATGAATCTGTGACCTCATCAATTTGGATGTTCTTCCAATAATGTAAATTACAATCTATCCATATCTGCCTTTCCTGTGCTACTCTTGTCTGTATTGCTCCAGAGGCCCTTCCAACTATATTGGAGACATTCCTCAGTTTTTCTTAATGGACAGCATACCCATGGAGCATTGGGCTAGTCCTGCTGCATCCCTTCACACAGACAAGCCAGTATTCTTTTTTGCTCATAAGTTTGCCTGATAACTTCTCTTACTCCATCTCTACAAAGTACAAATTTATTACAAATTCACATCAACTATGCACCAATCCCTTGCCTTCTGTGTTATGCTTGATTTGGATTCTTTGCAAACCATCATATTCCCTGACTTATTTATGCAACAAAATGAATAGAATATTGATATGAAAAAGGAGGAAGGGAAGGTCTTCAGTTTCCTTAAAACAATCCAACACTCTTTTTGTCCTGAAGTTCTGAGCCCAGCTAGGCCCAGTCCAACACTTTTTTGCAGGAAAGTCTCTAAGCTTACATTTTATTTGAAGTCCTTCAAAATCAACAAAGAATAAGGATCTTGTTTTCCATATCAACTTTTACTCAGTTATATAATTGAGAATATAGTTTGCTGTAGAAAATCATTTCATTTGTTCATTTGTCAGTTCTTAGATATATATTCTGGTGGACAAGTGCTGTTTAACTGCATATAATATGGGTAATTAGTTATTTTATTCATATATATATATATATGTATATATATATATATATATACTCATCCACTTATTTTTTCCCGTGTAAATTATTAGGCCAAATTATTTTTAATTGGTTAAACATCTATTTGTGTTAAAGATAGATTTCTATGTCAGGAATGGTTTGAGATCCAGATCATGAAAGGCACTGTGCTGTTTCCCAAATGCTGACCAGCTTGTTCTTTTCCTCCTCCTTTTCTGTTCTGGACCAGCTCACCATCAATCTTCATACCTATTCAAGATACATTTACTGTTGATATAACTGAATGGCCTGACTATCCAGCTGTATGTATATCATAGTTTGAGCAGTAGGTATTCTTTATCATTTTTTTTTCCTGAATAGATAGTTGAACTGATCTCTTTTCAATGTTATTTGAGTGAGGAAGTCATAAAGTATTCTGGGCTGTGATATGATCTTCAAATGAGAGCATCTAGAAAACCATATTATCTAGAAGAATACTTCTTCTTCCATTTGGGTTTTGTACATATCAGAGGCAAAATAGCTTTAGTTAGCACATATCTTCTACTTTATACTTCAATAAATATTGGTAAATCACTGGGAAAAAAATTACCCCTGTGATTCTATCTCAAAATTCACTAATTAGATATCTTTTTTGTTAATATGTATGCATGTGATACTTTGTTTGAAGAGAACCTTTAAGGCTGCATTTTATTCTAAATCTTTCATAGTCAGCAAAAAGTAGGATCTTATGTTCTGTATAACCTTTTGATTAGTTGTATGACCAAGGATGTAGCCTGCAGTACAACATCCTTTGCAGAATCCGGCTATTCCCTTCTCTTATTTTCTAACATACCCTTTATACATATGGAGATTATTCTCATAAAGACTTTTTAGAGCTGAAAACGTAACCAAGTGGGTTGCTAGTAACTATTACAGCTTACATAGTTATGTAACACTTAAAAGTTTGCAAAGTCCTTTAAGTACCTTCTCTCCTTAGAACCCCACAACCCATCGCTGTATTTAAGGATATTGTTATTATCCCCACTTTACAAAGAGATACCAACTTACAACTGAAGTTAACATATCCCTGATCACATTATGTGTCTGAAGTGAGACTGAAACAGATTTCTTTAAGATCGGTGATATTTCTACTACACCATACTTAGACTTATTCTTCACTAGTCAGCAGAGTCTGTGCCCGGCAATAGCAATTTTTTAATAAAAGCCAACTGACTGGCTATTTATATCTTTTAGTCACATTTTTGTTGATTTGGTCTAGCCTCTCAATTCTTGATTTCATTTTCTTAAATGCCATATCCACATTCTCATATAGCCAGTGAAAGAGTTTTCATGAGTGTAAATATGTAGTCACACTCTCAGAAGGTGAAAACAGAATGATGCAGAAACACTGCCAGGTTTTTTCTGTTATTCTGAGTTTCATTTATAAATATTCATGCAATGACCCTGCTTATTTTCATACAGGATCTCTTATCAAGCTTTCCAAAGATTCATTTTTTCCCTACTGCTATTCCTTATTTTCTGAGTCAGTTGAATGTTTTTATTATCCACTATTCTCCATAACATTTTACATATGAATTTATATAGTAAATTAGTATTGCTTTTTGCTGCCCTGACCTCCTTATCTGAGAAATTCCATGTTTTCCTAGGCCATTTCTAATCTCCAGGTTCTTTTGGATTAGTCTTCATAGTAGTTTTATTTTCACAATTAAACTTCTGTTGGAAATAAAAATAAACAGCAACAAGTCTCTACCATATATTATTTTATAGGTAATTCATATTCATGGAGTAGTTGTAATTGTCATCTCTCTCTCTATTCTGGTTGTATGTTGATGTTTAAGTAGTTGATCTGGTTGACAAAGACAAAAATAATTCCTGTAGCATTAATCAATTATTCCCTATTTCTAAAATAATTCATCTCAGTTTTGTTATATAGTACTTGCCATGTCCAGTTCCAAGGATCAGTGTATAAAATGACTTGGTTTGGAATATCTTGCAGAGTTCCTTATAGAATTTCACTCTTTGTCTTCTGCAACATGTAATAGTTCATAAGCTGCAGTTATGTTCAGTGTGAATACTGTAGATAAGATATTAGAGAGTTCCATAAAATGACATTTCTTTTTACATGTTTTGAAACCAATTTAACTAATTTATCTATAAGGAAAATGCAGAAATTCTTTGTCTTCTAGTTTCATTCATTCACATATAATGTCAATATTGATATAGTTCAGTTCTGATAATATATTGACTTGTTAGGCATTGGATAGAGAATCATACATTTAAAGCATCAACAAATAAGATAATCTTTTTATTTCACCTAAAAAATTGTGATTCTTAACCACTAGTCACTATAGAAAAGGATTGTAGAAAGCTGAATGATTTTGTATTATTCTTTGTTTCCTTGATTGCTGTGAACAAAGAATTCATCATCTGGTGTCCATCTTTTTTGATGATGAACCACCCCACTAAATAGTCTATCATTGAGACCATAGTGATTCTAGTTTGGTAGACTCTGTCAGAACATGCACTCTTTTGGGGCACAGTCTTCAAAATCCTGGGGTCATTTTCATTCCACTATGAAGCATCAGAGAAAAAATTTTGTGAAGGATCTGAATATGCCAAAGTTGATTAAGTTTTAAGTGGGGAAAACAACTTCTGTGTTCATGACTAAATATATCAACATTGAGGAAAAGAGGGTTGACTATAGTTTCTAAAAACAGTATGAAATGAAATTAGGAAGACTAAGAACAACTCTAGGCTTATTATGTAGCACACATTCCCCCAAATGTATTTCTTAACCCTACTTCATTTACCATATCTTAACTAGAATGAAATCAACATGTTAGGAATAGTACTATGAAAGATTTCACTGTCTTGTCAGGTAATGGAGAGTATAGTTCTTAATATTTGGCAAACATTTCTGATTAACAAGGCTGTTACCTATGAAAGGTTGTGAACATACGTAAGTGATACTCATGTTGCTATATAATACTTTTCATATACTTTAATATGGTCTTCTTAATTTCATATATTAATTAATTTGGACTAATTGAAATTTAAATAAATAGAGCACTTCAAAGAAATTACAGGGAGGCAAATTTTGACTCAGTATAAGAAGTATTCTAACAATTTAAAGTGTTCCATAGTGTGGTAGTGCTACTAAGTAAAGTGGTTAGCTTACCACCATTGGTGGTATTCAGTTAGATTAAATTACTATTATTATTACTACTACTATTATATTACTATTACTAAATAGATTCCTATGTGCTACCATTTGTAATCAAAAGGATTCTCTAAAACTCTGGGAAATAATTTAACTTGTGTTTGCATCTGAATCATTTTCTCATTTCTGATTTACACAAATATTCATTTGCCAAATTCTTTGGTCATAGCTACCAATCATCTGATATATTTTCATGAGTGAGATAGTCAAACCAAGGGAGCTATAGAGTAATATGTAACATAAGTTGCACAAATTGAGAGATTTCTCCATCCAAATGTTCATATGAACTATTTGGGCCTAATATGTATTAGAGCTTATATTGGTCTGATTAGCCACAGATGATACACTGTTCCTTTACTCCAACACAATGTAGTTATTTTGTGGTGTCTCTTCAAGAAAGAAGAACTACAACCAATATAGATTTATAAAACCTTAGATAAAAATTATCTTAAAAGCCAAACTATGATTAAATTATGATAATTGCCATTCATGGTAGCCATAAGACACAGCATAGTAATATGGAAGTAGTCTTGTAGTAAGAAAATTTTAGTTCAAGCCCCAGCTCCACTACTATCTGTGTGGCCATGGACTAGTCACTTAACCTCTCAGAACTTCAGTTTCCTCATCTATAAAATGGGAATAATAATATGTATGCTACCTATACTAAACAGTTATTGTAGGAAAAGTGTTTTGTAAACCTTAAACTACCTTATAAATGCTAGGTAGTATAGTGGTATAGTGGTGTTTCTTTAAAATTCTTACTATCCACCTTACTATTGTACTTGGTATATCATTTTTACAGCTGTCATAATTTCTATGCTTAGCATATATTACGTAGCTTTAAAATAATATATAGATATTGACATTGTATGAGATTCAACTGGAGTTGAATCAGTAATCATCACATGAAATTGAAATGTTAGTTCTAATTATGGAAAGAATGGCACTCAAGGGATTTCTATCTAATACTTTGCTAATGTTCATGCTTGTGTGACATTGTATTCAACAGTGATTCCATCATTTACTAATAATTTTTGCATCTTGCACTTTGTCAGGTTCTAATGGTGAGTAAAATAGAGACGACACAATTCATCACAGAAAGAAACAGATAGGCCCGAGCCCCGGATGTTCAGAGAAACTGATAATAAAAATGGAAAACATTGAGAATGAAAAAGAAAAAGCAGATGATGGTGGAAAATCTGATCCAGAGAAGGCACTAGACTTTTCTGAATATTTTAACCAGCTGGAATTGTTAGAAACACATAGACACCTAATTCCCCTTGGAACTCAGAGCCTCTGGGTTGATGATACTGATGAAGAAGAAGAACAGGATGAAGAAACTGAGGAGTGGTATCAAATGCAAGAACAAAAACTGGAAAAGGAGCCAAACAAATTGCTTCTTTGGGCTGCTGAAAAAAATCGGGTAAGAAGAAAATTTCTTTTTTATTAACTTTAAATTTTTATCTATAAAGTATATTAGAAACCATCTACATTTTTCTGTCAAGAAAAATAGATCAGTATATTAATAGCATCATGGAAACATTATTAAATAGTGCTACTAATTATATGTACAAAGCATCTAACAGTATAGTAAATTGATTAGAATGTATATATTATAGATAAATTAATCTCTTCTACCTCTACTGGCATTCTATCCTAGCCCTTCATTACAAGAAGCTTTAGAAAATAGATTCTAAAATTAAAAATTCCTCAGTTAAACCTAGCAACATACCCCTATCCAAGGATCAGTATGGATGAAGAGGCTTATCACTAGAAGATTGACTAGTGTTTAATGAATTTTTTTGGATACAGAAACTCATGAAACCATCTACTTTGAGGCCTTTAATGTGTAGCAGTGGCATTTTCATCCACACTAGTGAAATTAAAAGGATTAAAATAAGATAGCTGAGTGGTTTGTCTTAAAGAAAACTTGATTAATAGTTTTCTAAAGCTCCTTATCATTTCAGTAGAATAAAATCTTCCTGAAATCAAGATCCATGTCATTATATTTACAGTTCATAATATAAAATTAATCACATCTCTCATGAGTGGCCTGACTGAAATGTTATTAAGTTTGGCTACTTTTGTTCTTATTTCCCATCGTGCAACAATTTAACATGATCATTTGTTATATTTTGCACATGACTTAGGGTAATTTTTTTAGGACTTCATTGTCTTGCCAGGATTTGTATACTCTCAGAATAATTGTATCTTCTGTGTCCAAGCTTCCTTGAAGAATATGTTGTCCATTTAATTCTTTAATAACTCATGTACTCTCCGTGAGGGCATTGACTTTTTTCCCTTTCATTATATCTCCTGTGCTTAGCACAGTGCCTGGTATATATAAGCACTTAATAAATGCTGATGCTCAAGGAATCTTAAAGATAGAAAAAAATCTCAAAGGTCAAATAGGATTAATTGAACAATGGATGAGGAGAATCTATCTCAGAAGTAATTTTATCTGAGGTCTCACAACTGGTAAGTGGCGCAAGTTTCCTTTGGCCTGAAGTCCTATGGGAAAGTCATCTCTAAGAGGTCAGAAGAATAATATTCGGGTTATACATATACTAGCAAATGTATACATTGACAAACTTGAGAATTCAGATTCCACATTCAATTGTTACCCCTCTGAACACAAACCTTTAACACATTCACTATAGCCCACTACTTACCCTTCTGTGATACTGCACCCATTATCCAAGCCAGCTAACACCTCTCAAAATTATATACAAAGCCAAATGTAGCAGCCTTTTACAGATTTTTTTTAATGGTCTTGATGATATTCCTCTTGAGGCTACACCTGCTGTCACAGAAATTGAGAACACCTGTAAAAACGGCAACATTAGTATCTCGCTTCTTTTAACTCCATTGTGTCTTAAACTACTAATTTGCAATTCTAATATAGTTACCTGGTATTTTGTGCAAATGTAAACATCTAGAGAATTATCTATAGGGAATTTACTCTTTTGGATTTTTTTACTCATGATATTCACCATGACCCTAGTACACACCCTTTATGTCTTCTTTTTTTCTTGTTTACATGACATAATCAGAAGATCTTTAAAATTATGTGGTTGCATATGTTTATTGCAGAATGTTATATGATTCAGTATGTGCACACTTTCTTTGAAGACACTCTAAAAGTTGTCTTTTGCTCTATGAAAGTTGGTTTTTGCTTTAAAAAAAAAAAAAAGCAAACAGAAAAAAGGCAAGAAGCAACATAAAATGGTAAGAAGAATATTAGGCTTAAAGTCAAGAGAGATTGGGTTCAAATCTCATCTCTGACATTACCTTCCTGGGTATGAGTCCCTAATTTTACCTTTCTTTGAGATTCAGGTTCCTCATCTGTATTACCTACCTTTTAACAGAGCAGATTTTATTCACCTTTCATAAAATAAGACTGGATCACTCTTCAAAATGTTTGATTTTATAAATAGCTGCTTCCTTCTTTAAGAAATTTTTTCAGCAACTATATTCCATCACTTAGATATTACTCACAAACAAAATCACAAGAATATGGACTTTTATTTCAGGAAGTGTGGAGTCATTTAAAGATTTATGTAGTTCCCTGAAGCCATTCCAACATGATGACCTTTTCCTGTTTGATTCTGGAAGAAATTCATTATTTATTTGCAAAGTCTGTATAAGTCCTATGTGGTGGTGGATGAACTATATCAATTGCCCTCCATTTGTAGGGTGAACATGAAAGGCTGTAACACATCACATTATATGATAGAAATAGCCTAAAAAGTATTATGAAAAAACTAGATGACCAGAAAAAAAATTAGGCTGTTTGCATAGAAAACACAAAGAATATCCAGTGAATAGTTTACTTGCTCCACTGGTTTCCCCAGTATATCAAGACAGTGCCATGAAGAATCCCAACACATTGGAACAACCATTATGTAGCAGGGTGTAGATTTACAGAGCGGTATATTTAAAAAAAAAAAAAAATCATGTATGAGTTACAGTCTTTATTTTTCAAGAGAAAATCACAGAACCATTGTGGAACTGCATCATTTCCTCAACAAAACCAAATCATAGCTCATCCATACCTTAATAGACTATCTTCATGAGTTGCTTTGGGGGAAAAAAATCTTGTTTTAGTCAGCTTTCTACTGATGAGATTCTTCACTAGGCTGAGGACTTGGAAAAGAAATTGAAGTTTTTGCATCTGGTTAGGATCTATCAACAATAGATCCTGCTTAAAAAAAAAAAAAAAAACAATAGATCCTGCTGTAACACTATTAAAGAAGCTAGAGTTATCTCTATTCAAGGTCAAATAGATATTGGACTTGGGACTTTAGTAAAGGTGGAGTGAATATATTATTTTAAAATTTAGTGATAGAGTATTGTATTTGTTAAATAAAGTTTTTTCTCTTCGGAATTCTACCTTAACCTTTTAAATTGTTTTTCTTCTATTCATTAAATAGAATGCTCTTCTTTCAGTAAATTCCATATTTACTTCTTTTACCTTTATTTGCATCTTGCCCTCATCCATCTTTAGCTCATTGTTATTTTAAATAAAACACAGTAAAAGGCAAAACTGTTATTTCTCTTCTCCATTTCCTTTTCTCAGCAATATAAAACTGAGTCTTTACCTTTTTTATTCTCTGTTCCATCACATTTCAAATATTCTTTGTTTTTTTCATTTCTAATACAGGCCTACTTCAGTACAGATCAAAAGTTAGGTCTTAGATTGAAGGCTGTGGTAAGATTGAAATTGTAAACTAATAAAAATCTTCAGCCTTTTCGTTATTTCTGTTAATTAATTTGACCTTTAGGGTATGATGGTCCTATAAATTGAATTTAATATTCATTTATATATTGAGCAAGATATCGTTAGTATTTACGAAGAGGAGAATAGCCTTCCATTTAGTTTAGTTTTGTTCCTTCATCAGGATAGATTGAATTGCTCTAAAAAATATTCTTCCACTGTTTCACTAGAATTAGAGAAATTTTTCTACCTCCTGTCCATGCAGAACTGTTATATTTCATACTACTTATTTCCTGCTCTCTTCCTGATCTGAAAGGCATTTTAAGAATAAGTGATAGCAACTGCTAAAAGGAGGTTTGCCAAATCTCCTTAGGATACTTTTTCATATGGTTGCAACAATTAAATAATTTAGCTGTGTCTGCTGTATAATATCTTTTACAAGTAGGATATTGAAGAACACATTACTTAAAGGCTGGTTTTTTGAGTATTTAGAAAGGGAAGTTATATTCATCTTGCATCATACCTATTTATATGCATGTTGTATTCCCTTAAGATAAATTGTAAGGTACTTGAGGACAAGAAGTATGCAATTTTTTTTCATGTTTCCTTGGGAGCCTAGCACATAATAGTAGATGCTTTAAAATGCTTTTTGAAATGAAAGAGAAAAAGTTTATGATTGATAAACCATTATCTAAGTTGATCAAGAAAAGGACAAAGGAAAATCAAGTTACTACAATAAAAATTTGTAGCAGAGAATCAAAGAATTCTGAGTTCTAGTATACACATTCCCAAACCTGAGAATTAAAATAGATGAGTTAGCTACAAAAACAAAGTAAAAAAAGGAAAAGAGATGCTAACTCGAGCTTAGCAAAGGATATTATGTGTACTATAAATGAATTTCCACAGGGAAAAATCTCCAAGCCAGATGGATTTTCAAATGAATTCTATCAATAAGATAAAAAACAGTTACTCCTACTGTTACATAAACTAAGCAAAAAATATTAAATGAAGGAATTCTGTCAAATTCATTCTGAGATACAAATATGTGTTCAATAATCTAAATCTGGGGGGAAAAAAGAAAACTAGACCATTATCCTTGATGAATATCAGTACTAAAATTTTAATTAAAATAAGAGCAAAGTTACTTACACCAGCAATGCCAAATTGGTCCAATTATGATTAAGATAAAAATACATAGGTCATGTTAAAAGCAAGAATACAAAAATGACTATATCAGAGATATAAAAAAAAATCAAAATATCCATTTGTTAAAAATACTAAAAATCATTGGAATTAATGGACCTTTAATATGACAAATAGTATATATCTAAAATCAAGAGCTTATATTACACATAAAAAAAGATTAACTAGAGGTTTTCCCATTAATGTCAAAGGAAACTAACAAAAAGACAATAGAAAGAAACAGAGAAAGTAATATATAAATATTTTTTATCACATTATAGCACAGGGCAGCTAGGTAGCACAGTGTCTAGAGCACTGACTCTGGAATTCAAATCTAGCCTTAAACACTTGAAAGTTAAGTAGCTTGTGTGGCCTTGGGCAAGTCACTTAACTCCAATTGCCTCGCCCCCCCCCAAAAAAAAAAAAAACATATGTCATGACATGCATAGAGAAACCTAGAGGTGACTAAAAATTAATTGAAACAAAGAATAAATTCAGCAACTCCATACAAATAATCAGTTTTTCTGTTTATTTCCAACAAAAACCCAGAAGAAATGGAGAGAAATCCATTCAAAATGATTACAAAAGCTATAAAATGTCCAAATATGACTCATATAAAAGAATGATAATAATAAAACACTACACAGAATTAGAGACCTGAACAATTGAAAAGATTTTAATTGGTCCTATGAATTGGCCAATATAATAAAAATGACAGTACTAATTATGCTTATTTAGTTTCATTCTGAATTAACAAGCGATTGTATTGTGGTATTAGAAAAATAATGAAAAGGATGGAAAAGAAGTGAAACTACTCAAATAGTAAATCTCAAACTATATTACAAAAATGATCATCAAAATATTTGGTATTAATTTTGAAGTGCAGATGTTAATAAGTAGAACAGATTCTGAAGTAAATTAACATGATATCTTGATTTCTGATATGCTCCAAGGCCTCCAAGTTTGAGACAAAAACATATTATTTGACAACAATTACTAAGAAAAAAATTTTTAAAGGCAGTCTGGCAGAAATTTTATTTAGATCAACTTTAAACCATATGCTAACAATTTCAAATATATTCCTAACCAGTAACCAAGTCACATCATAAATTCAGCAAGATGGGATCAAGATGGCAGAGAGAAGCCAGGAAGTTGCCTGAGCTCTCCCCATTTCCCCTTAGAAACAACTTGAAATCAAACCTCTGAACAGATTTTAGAGCAAGAAACCTACAAAGATGGAGTGAAAGAATTTTCCAGCTTAAGATAACTTGTAAGGATTTCAGGAAAGGTCAATCTCATTTGAATGAAAGGGGAATGCAGCTCAGCACAGATGATATCCAGGCAAGCCAACTACAGGATCTTAGCCAGAAGACAGAATAGCAACTGATATCCTTTGGTCCTGGCTCCTCAGGACTATAGCATAGCAGACCAGCAAATGCAACCTCCAGCCTTAGCATAGCAGACAAAATAAAAGTCTTGGAAACCAGGGAACAACAGGCATGATTACTACCCCAACACCACAAACAAATCACCAAAGAACTGAAGTCCCAGTGTTCAAAGTCAGAAATCCTGTACAAGAAGCTTGGAATGGAAGAATACCCTCTGTACCCTAGGAGCAGAGCTCAACTATAGTGATAGGGATGATCAAAATACCAATTCAGAAGAAGAGGAAAATGCCTACATGTGAAACCTCAAAGGAGGATATGAATTCATCTCAAGCTCAAAAAGGCTTGAAAGAGCTCAGAATGGATTTTAAAAGTCAAATTAAGAGAGAAAGAAGAAAATTTGGGGAAAGAAGTGAGAGATATCAAGAGAGAGTTAATTAGAAAAGGAAGGACAAAAATTGAGAGAAAAAAAAAATTCCTTAAAAAATACAGTTGACTAAATGTCAAAAAAAAAAAAAAAAAATCCACTGAAGAAAACAACTCTTATATAAAATTAGCCATATGGAAAAGGAGCTACAAAAGCTAACTTGAAGAAAATCATACCTTAAAAATTAGAATTAGACAAAAGGAAGCTAATGACTAAAGCTTCGAGAAGTAGGAACCCCCCCCCCCCCAAAAAAAAAGGGAAACGAAGGGAGGGGGGGGGAATACTATTATACCTGAGGATAAGGGAAGAATAAGCAAGCAGTAGAGGGTATCATAGGAGACAGAGTGGACATTTCTGATTACATAAAATTGAAGTTTTTACACGTAAAAAATTAATGCAGTTATAATTATAAGGGAAACTTGATTTAGAAAAAAAAATTTTCAAATTAATCTGACAAAGGTCTAGATCCAAAATAAATAAGGAGCTAATTCACATATCTAAACAAAAGCCATTCCTGAAAAGATAAATAAATATGAATAGGTAATTCTGAAAGGAATAAAATCCAAGCTATTTATGGCCAAATGAACAAATGCTCCAATTCACTAATAATTATGAAAAAATGATAATTAACACAAATTTTGAGATTCAGCCTCATATTCCTCAGATTATCAAAGATAACAAAAAAGACAAACAAAAACCCAAATGCACTGGCAATGAAGCTGTGAACTGGTCTAGCTGTTTTAGAAAATAATTTAAAATCTCATGAAAAAATGAACTATATACCCTTTGAACCAACAATATCAGTGCTAGACCCATACCCCAAAGAGATCAGAGAATGAGGGACAGGATTCATATGTAATTTCTTCTTTTTGTAGAGGTAAAAAATTAGAAACAGAAGAGGGAGAAAGGGGGGAAATGTCTATCAATTGGAGAATGGCTAAAGAAATTGTGTTAATGAAGTCTTAAAAATGGAGACAAAAGGCACTCTACCAAAATCCTCTTCATGACGAAGGAATTTATGACCAAAGAAGAACTAGAGATCATTATTAATCACAAAATAGAAAAATTTGATTATATCAAATTGAAAAGTTTTTGTATGAACAAAACTAATGCAGACAAGATTAGAAGGGAAGCAATAAACTGGCAAAACATCTTTACAGTCAAAGGTTCTGATAAAGGCCTCATTTCCAAAATATATAGAGAATTGACTCTAATTTATAAGAAATCAAGCCATTCTCCAATTAATAAATGGTCAAAGGATATGAGCAGACAATTCTCAGATGAAGAAATTGAAACTATTTCTAGCCATATGAAAAGATGCTCCAAGTCATTATTAATCAGAGAAATGCAAATTAAGACAACTCTGAGATACCACTATACACTTGTCAGATTGGCTAGAATGACAGGGAAAGATAATGAGGAATGTTGGAGGGGATGTGGGAAAACAGGGACACTAATACATTGTTGGTGGAATTGTGAATATATCCAACCATTCTGGAGAACAATTTGGAACTACGTTCAAAAAGTTATCAAATTGTGCATATCCTTTGATCCAGCAGTGTACTACTGGGCTTATATCCCAAAGAAGTATTAAAGAAGGGAAAGGGACCTGTATGTGCAAGAATGTTTGTGGCAGGTCTCTTTTGTAGTGGCCAGAAACTGGAAACTGAGTGGATGCCCATCAATTGGAGAATGGCTGAATAAATTGTGGGTACATGAATATTATAGAATATTATTGTTCGGTAAGAAATGACCAGCAGGATGATTTCAGAAAGGCCTGGAGAGACTTACATGACTGATGCTGAGTGAAATGAGCAGGACCAGGAGATCATTATATACGATCAATTCTGATGAATGAGGCCATCTCCAGCAATGAGGTGAACCAAATCAGTTCCAATAAGCAGTAATGAATTGAACTATATACACCCAGCGAAAGAACTCTGGGAGATGACTATCAACTACTAAATAGAATTCTCAATCCCTACATTTTTGTCCGCCTGCATTTTTTATTTCCTTCACAGGCTAATTGTACACTATTTCAAAGTCTGATTCTTTTTGTACAGCAAAATAACTGTTTGGACATTGTATTTATTTTATTTATATATTGTATTTAATTTATACTTTAACATATTTAACATGTATTGGTTAATCCTGCCATCTGGGGGAGAGGATGGGGGGAAGGAAGGGAAAAATTGGAACAAAAGTTTTGGCAATTGTCAATGCTGTAAAATTACCCATGCATATAACTTGTAAATAAAAAGCTATAATAAAAAAAATTAAAACCTCTTCATGAGGTCCTGATACCCACATAAGTGTGAAACAGTACAGAAAAGAAAACTAATGGATTCACTAATGAATATTGATTCAAAAATTTTAAATAAAATCCTAGCCGTAATTCATTATGATCTGGTAGAATTCAAAATAAAGAAACAAGTCAAATCAACAACAATAAACATCAAGTGGCTATTATATATAACGAAGAACGGTACCAAGCATTGGGATACAAGGGGAAAAAAATTCAGGTCACAAAACTTGAAGTCTAATTAGGGAAACAAAATGTAAAAAGCTACAAAATGTGTCTATACAAGATAAATTGGAAATAAGTTTAAGTACTAAGAAAAGTTTCTTACAGAAGGTGTGACTTTAGCTGAAACTTCAAGGAATCTCCAAGGTGGAGATGAAGAAGGAAAGAGTTCTAGGATTGAAAACAACCAATAAAAGTATCTGGATTCCAGAAATGGAGAAACAAAAAGGAAAGGCTAGTCTCCCTGGATCATAGAGTATATGGGGGAAAAGGGAGAGATGTAAAAATATAACGAAAGCCACATGATCATTTCAATATAAGCAGAAAAAACCTTTTTCAAGATGTACCATTCACAGAAGGGCCTTTTTAAAATATGAACAATAGCATGGATTTAAAGCATAGACGGTAGCATTATGAGCAACGAAGAAACATTACTTTTCCCAGTACAACCAAAGCAAGAATGCATTCTGTCCCCATTATTTGACACAGTTCTAGAACACAATCAGAGGTATAAATATTAGCAAGGAGGAGACAGAATTAATTATCCTTATTTTCAGTTGTCATAATGGTATATTTCAGAAACTTCAGGGAATTCATGAGGAAATGATGAATACAAGAATTAGGTTCAAATCCACAAAATACACTAGTAGTTCTAATAAATATCAGGGAAAAGGCAAGAAATTCCCTTTAAAATAACTATAATATGCATAATATTACTCCTACCAAGACACAAAAGTAAAAGGAAACATAACTAGACAGAAATTAACTGTTCATGGTTGGTCATATCACTGTAATAAACTACATTAAGTACTCACTGTCCTAGGCATTGTGCTGTGCTTTATCTCATTTGAGCGTTATGGCCCTATAAGGTGGCCATTTATCTGAAGACAGATAAAGATTAAGTGACTTGCTCAAGATCACACAACTAATAAGTATATAAGACCAAATATGAACTTGGGAATTCCTGACTTTAGGCACAGAATTTTGTCCATTGTATCATTAAATTGCTGAGGGAATATTTTTTATAACTATACAAAATAATAATTCACTTGGAAGAATAAAAGACCTAGACTATCAGGAGAGACTAAAATAAAATATGAATGAAAAGAATGTAATATATCAGACTTAAACCCATATTATAAGTCAGTAGTCATTAAAACTAGTTGGTATAGTTAAAAAAAAAAAAAAAAAAAGTCAGTGGAGATTAGATAAGCCTTAAAAATAGTATCCTAGTATCTTTGAAATGGCAAAATAAATTACTTAAGGAAATTTTTTTTCACTGCTGTTAGAAAAATATAAAGCAATTAGGTAAAAATTTAGACAAGCATCTTAAGACTAGTTATCACACTAAGCTCAAAATGGCTATTTGATCTGAATATTAAATCATGCCATATATTGGGTTACTTACTGTCTAGAGTAGTGGGATAGGAGAAAGGGGAGGAGGAAAAGTTGGGGACACAAGGTTTTGCAAGAGTGAATGTTGAAAACTATCTTTGCATATATTTTGAAAACAAAAGGCTATTTTTTTTTAATCATGTCATTAAAAACTGGTAACAAAAATAGGTAGCTTGCATAGATTTGATTAGGAAATTTCTCAACAACTAAAGGACAGAAGAAATTATAAGATACAAATTAAACTACATAAAATTTAAAAGATTTTGTATAAGTAAAAGCAGTGGAGACAGAATTAGAAAAGAAACTGGAGGAAAAGATAGGAAAACCTGTACCACTTATCACTAATAAAAGCTGGTAACCAAAATATAGACATGTATGTAAACATATAACATTATGAGTGTAATGGGTATACCTGATTCAGACAATACCCTCTTTTAATTTAGATTTTACAGTGGCATTAAATGAGAAGTTTATAAATCATTCAATATTTAACAAAAGGAGTTTTACTTAGCCACACCTAGCACCAGTAACATTGTAGTATTTAGATATAGCCTCCCTTGAGGAAATAAACATCTTAGTAAGTCAGAGTATTGTGACTTGTACAATTTTGGAAAATCAACCAAATCTGAGATGCCCAGTGATCAAAATGGCCAGAGGCCATTATCAGATTCTGTCAACAAAGATATAGCTTGAGCCTTGGTTTCCAGGACCTATCAGGTCTTGGGGATAACTTGCCTTTTAAGGAAAGACTTAGTCTTAACATATTAAAAATGGTAAATAGTAAATCTATGGTATTGAGCTACCTTTTTTTTTTTTTTTTTTTTAATCCCCAAAAGAAAGTTGAATCCTGAATCACTTAGTAAAAGTCTTGGAGAAAAGTTTATGAAACATACCTATATGTGCAAAGGATTGGTCTTAGGCCTATGAAAAATAAAAAGATAAATAAGACAGTTTCTTCATTCCCTTAGTAGGGTAGAAAAGACTATATAAATGATGATAACCTTTATTATATGAAAATACCACAAGAGAGGTACAAAGGGCTCTTTTCTGACAAAAAGAAGAGATCGTTTCAGTTTGGGGAAATGTAAAAGTAGCTTTAGTTGCTAAGACAGTGAACATCAGACAATCAGTGCAAACAACAGGAAGTTTTCCTCTTAATTTCTTCCTGAGAGATCTGGTTAGTGAATTATTAAAAGTAAAATGAAGACTTTTGTTAGCCTGGTATATTTTCAGGAAAAATAAGTTTGCTCTTAATTCAGTGTAAAATAAAGTAAACATTGATCCCAATATACTAAAATCTTATTTCTGTAACTAAGATATGTAATTGCATTGGTATGAATGTTTCTGCCATGATGCTAATCCAGATACCCTCATTCCCCTCCCTCTAATCCAATATTTTACTATGAGAATTTCAGAGGTAGGTGTGAACTAAGGGGCTATCTAATCTAATCCAGATCTTAATAATAATCTTCGGTAAGTGAGTCATACCTGAAGTCATTCACACTTTTAGTTAAAGACTTGCATTGAAGAACCCACTACCTCCCAAGATAGGGCATCCTACTTTTCTACACCTCTCACTATACAGGATTTTTTTCCTTGCAGAAAACCTACATTTACCTGTTTTATAACTTATGCACATGAAGAGGGAACCAAATATAATAAATACAATTCCTCTTCAAAATGACAACTTTTTGAATACTATCAAACTATTGAATACAATAATTTGATAACGATCATGGATCCTCAATTGTTCTCTAGGCTCAATATCCCACTTCTGTTCTTCAGAGAGTTTTACAAGACA
The DNA here is from genome assembly GCA_016696395.1 of Antechinus stuartii. NCBI lineage: Eukaryota > Metazoa > Chordata > Mammalia > Dasyuromorphia > Dasyuridae > Antechinus > Antechinus stuartii. The sequence goes on along the minus strand of MU174338.1, from coordinate 1,539,545 downwards.
TTTCATTATCTTGATTATTTTGAATATTCTTTAGCATAATCTTTCAATTTTTTTTTCTAATTTTTGTTTGGAAGCAATTAGGATTATATAACTTGCCCTAGGTCACACAATTAATAAGGGTCGCAGATCATATTTTAATTTAGGTCCTCTTGCCTCCAGGCAAGTGTTCTATCCACTGTATAATTTAGCTTCCCCTCTATAATGTCTTTCTTAAATTGTGCCCAGAACTGAAAATAGTATTTTAGATGTCATCAGATACCAAGTATCACCTTTTTAATCTTGGATACTGTTCCTAATTTAATGCAGCCAAGATCACATTAGTTTATTTTCTTCCACTATTCTTCCAATATTTGACATATTGAGCTTACAATCTATTAAACTCTTCTCTCATAACATTTTCAGACAAATTGCTATTGAACCATACTTTTCCTTATTTGTGCTTAAGGTTGTTTTTTTTTTTTTTAACCTAAACTAAATTCATTAAATTTAATAAAGACAATTATAATTTTATTATTTTCAACTAAGTGTTAAAATCCCCTCAGGATCATTATGGATTCTGGGTCAGTCATCTGGGGTATTTGCTAGCTCTCCTAGCTTTATGAGTACAGATTTTATATGGATACCATTAGTGCTTTTACCAATTCATTAATAAAAATATGAAACAGCAGAGAACTGAGCACAGATCCTTAAGACCTTCCAATAGAGATCTCACCACAAACTGACCTCAAATAAATAACTCAAAGAATCTTTGAGTGACAATTCAACCATTTCCAAATCCATCAGATTGTTCTGTCGTCTTGCTTATGTCTCTTCACATAGCAAACATGCTATGTACCTTATTTGTTAAATTGGGAAACTATATTCATGCCATTTCTTGGGATCTATACCCTTTTGCAATTGTCAAAAAGGGAGATAAGGTTAGTCTGGTATAACCTGTTTTTTGCTAAGGAGCTGATGGCTCTTTATGATCATAGCTTTCTCTTTTAGATATTAATAATCTCTTTAATAACATATTGTTGAATTTTGTTTTAAGAAACAATTTCACAAGTTGTTATGGCCAAAAATCCTACTATCTAGTGCCCAACCTTTTGATGATTAGCCTCTCTGAACTTCGGTAAACTAATCTTTAGGTGAGTCTATACTAAAAGCCTCTGAAGGAAACTGAATAAGCTTCCATCCATCACTGGCATATTTTTGAGAACTCAACCTCATCTCTGGCATAATAAAAATCTGGAGAGAGTACTACAATCAATTAAGCTATGTACTGCTTCACAGATGTGTGAATATTAATTTTAGTCACAGTTTACAAGCCAGAAATTGTGCTTTTGTGTGAAACATTTATGGACAAAGTCATTTTGTCATTCTCAGTAAAACATCTTAATTTGCATTTTGAAGAATAGTGTTGACAAGATATTTGTGAGATCCTTTTTATTTTAAGCTCTGGGTTGAATTCCAAACAACATCCAAAGTATAATAAAGACCCCTTAGTAAAATAGGAAATAGTTATTTTAAAGCTTTCTTGTACTTCCTTCTAGCTTGCCACAGTACGAAGGCTGCTTTCTGAAAAGACCACTCAAGTAAACACCAGAGATGAAGATGAATACACACCTCTCCATCGAGCATCATATAGTGGACACTTAGATATTGTCCGAGAGCTGATTGGTCAAGGGGCAGATGTTCATGCAGTGACAGTAGATGGCTGGACTCCCCTACATAGTGCCTGTAAATGGAACAATACCAAGGTGGCATCTTTCTTACTTCAGCATGATGCAGATATCAATGCTCAAACAAATGGCCTGTTGACCCCCTTGCATCTTGCTGCAGGAAATAGAGATGGCAAAGACACCCTAGAACTCCTTCTGATGAATCGGTACATCAAACCAGGCCTAAAAAATAACTTGGAAGAAACAGCATTTGATATTGCCAGGAGGACCAGTATCTACCACTACCTCTTTGAAATTGTAGAAGGTTGTACAAATTGTAAACTGGAGTCTTAAACATTCTGATAATTTTAATCAGTTTCTGAGTAACCGCAGCTCCTTTGGATAAAATACAAAAACATTCCAGAATATGAAATTTAATTCAAGGAAGATGTTTTGAAAACACTCAGTAGTATTTATTCCAGGTGATTAGACAGATTCACTGTCAAAGTATATATGAAAGGGCTCTGAAGGGTTTTCTACTATTTATGTCTATGTGATGATTTTGTGATATGATCAAACATAACTATCTTACCTGTACTTTCTGTATTCAAGTGTCATATTAAAATGTGTCATTTTGGGTGTTAAACCAAATAAAATGCTTTTTAAAACATCCTATATTCTGGGTCTTTATTCACTATTTAGTATATTGAGTTTTAGGTTTAAATCCTATTAGCATAATTCTACCCAGATTTGAAATACTTCCCCTTTGTGAGATCTATAGTTATTATAAACTCATTGCACTGTGGCATCATGGAAAGAGCATTAACTTCAATTAAATGATCAAGTGCCTACCACTATATGAAGCACTGGAGATACAAAAACAACAGTGACTGATCTCTATGGATTTTATCTACTGCCCATGTGCAATATATACACATGTATTTTACTGTGAAATAGGGAGTAAAATCTTAGTTTCCCTGGTTAGAAACTTTCTGGGGTAAAATGTCTTCTTAACCTGATACTTAAGACCTTCTACAATCTGGTTCCCACCCAGACTCACACAATGCAGTGTAATTTTCCAGTCAAACTATCATTAGATGCTTCCCAAACTCCCGTTCCTTTACAGAAAAAAAAAAAAAAAAAAAAAAAAAACATGTCTTCTTAATTTACCTCGTCAGGATTGTTATATTCTTTGAGGCTCAATTTAGATTCTAGTTGCTCTTTGTAGTTTTCCTTTAATCCATAATAGGGGAAAGTATTCTTTATCTAATCTTTTATCTCATTACTCCCTATCTGTAGTATCTTTGTGTACATATCCCATTATTTCTTCTGTTCCCCAAAGAACATTCCATTAGAATGTTAATTCCTTGAGAGTAGTGATTATATCAAATTTGTTACATGGTTCAAAGAGTCATTCTGTGGCCATGGACATTGGCTAAGATTACCTATCTTTTCTCACCATGATTACTCATCCAAACTCATACCCCACATAGTTCATAAGTTTTACTTTATTTTAAAAATTAAACTGACATTTTGTCTTATCAAATATACTTTCTAACAAAAACACAAACATGCATTTAGACAATTAAAAATGGTTAATTTATTATTAACATAAGAGATATGTGCTTTAAGTTTTGTTGTATGTAGTGAACCTTCAACATTGTATTTGGCAACAGCTGTTTTGCCAGATTGACATTATTGAAACAGTTCAAATCTTTATATATATTGTCCTTTTGTCTGTGATTTCTCTTTGTATCCTAAAGATCTAACACAATGCCTGGCATATAGAAAGTACTTTATAAATGTTTGTTAAATTGATTTAAGATAAGTCCAGAGAACACAAATGTTCTTAAATTTTGGATCATAACCCTACTTAAGGCTGCAAAACTGAATAGTGGGAGGGGGAGAGAGGTATGTCATTTATTATCAGTAAATGTTTCATTTGTGTACCCATTTTATATACACCTATATACCCAGGGTCACATAAACATTTCTCAGGCTAAAAAGGGTTTGCAAGGGGAAAAAGTTTAAGAAGCTTTGATTTACGTGATTTAAAGCTACTAAAGGAAATGTTTAAAATATAAAGCTTATTGTATACAATATACAAGGTGACCCACCAATACAGACCTGGATAGATGTTGGCAAATATTACTGACTCTCTCTCTGACAGACTTAGTCTTTCAAAAGATCAGATTGCATGAGCCCACATTAGTAAAGTTCAAATTAGCAAGGCTGAGGCAGCTCAACTCCCAAAACTTCTTTATGGTTTTAAAAAGTTCTTCTGTTTGCTATGAAAGTCCTTTGAAGGGAAGCAGCCTAAGCCCCATGTTAGCTTCTATTAAGTGTAGAAATCTGAGTAATAAACAGTACCATTAATTTGTCAAAGAAAAAATTATTGATACTTTACTCTGTTTTTAAACATGTCTGCCAAAAACAATTTTATTTAATTAAACATCAATCTATTATATGTATTTTTAGCTAGGATAAATGTCCAAACTGGCATGGTTTCCTCATCTCCACCCTAAGATGATTTTAGGTAACATTCATAGAACTTTGAACAAGGAAGGGAAAGATACATTAAATTATGTAGAAAGATGCTCTGGGTTAATATTCTAGTATAGTTGAATAACCAAACTATCATTTCATTCCTTCCAGGAACATAAAGGAACCAACTCCCTTTCATGAATATGTTCATCTTTCCTCTGTAAGGAAGAATGACTCCTAGTGCTGATCACTTCGGGTGACTGTTAGGTTCAGGACATATATGAGACCAGAGTTATACTTTATTCAAGTTCTACCCTGGAGCCCTTTCCCTAAAGAAAAGACTTTTTGTCCTCAACTTTATTCATATTTTCAAAAGTTTTTTCCCAGGATTATCAGAAAAGGCTTTTTAGATCAAAGAAATGTTAACATTTCTAGAGAAACTAAAAGGAGGATTTTAATATCCTCCCAAACCTGGCTATGCCTTTCCTTCTGATTTTCAGTTATCAGGATATAACTGACTGTCATATAATGGCACTTCTCAGTGTCCCTTCCTAGGTCACTAAATTGTCAAAGAACCTACAAAATGTAAAGCTCATTCAGTGAAGGGAGTTTCCTCTGTAGTGGAGATTTTGCGCTCATAAATTGCCAAGGTGTGAATAAAATGAGAATTATTAGAAATACTTATTTTCCAGGAAAGTATACACAACTCCTTAATTTATAGCTCCAGCATACTAAGTGCAATTTCTTAATATTTGTCATCTGTTAAACTCAACTTAGTAGAATATCTGTCAGTTCACATTAAATAAATAGCATTATCTCTTTTGGGATCATCTCTTTAATGATCTACTAGAAATTGTGATTAATTTAATCATCCTTACTTTGAATTTATTGGTATAATTACATCCTGTATATGATCTTTTGATATCAATAGCACAGGAAGTCAATATAAGGAAAGTAAGAGCTTATAAAAAAATCTAAAACAAAACAAAAATCTAAATGATTTCATTTTCTGCCTCCTTTCCTGCATATTGTGCATGTTCCACCGATATTAACTATGCATAGAAACCAAAATTACAAAGTGATAAATAATGTTAGTTGATAGCACATTTGGCATGGTCACTTGAATAGAAAAAGCAGCAAAGTTTAGAATACAGAGGCTACAGTTTGAGACCAGTTTTGTAATGTTGAAGTAAAACTATATATATAATATTCCAAAAAAATTCCTCACCTCAGGCACCAAACTCATTGTACCACAAAGGTGCCCTAACTAGCTTGTATTTATAGATTTAAATCTCCTTATTTTTGCCTGTATTTTCTGGTCAACAAGAACCATGACTTATGGTTTAAAAGTCCATGCAATTCCCTTTTAATGTTCTGATGGTTAAATTATAAGTAGTCTGCATCCTTTTAGACAGTTTCCAAAAAACAAATTTTTCATGGAATTTTAGTCCCTCCATTTTTCCAATTCCAAAACTCTTGTTCCCTCATTCAAAAGACTGGCAAGGGGTAACACAAAAGAATAAATTTAAGCCCAAAGAACATCATCTTTTCTCTGCCTAACTGCAGTCCTAGTTTTTTACATACATAGATAGCCAACAAAGGTCTCAGTCTTTGAGCCCATCATTCAAGATAGAGGGAAAAAAGAACTTCAAAACAATTTCTAAACCATTTTTAACTCACTTTTGAATCATCTTCACTCTTGCAAAATAATTTTATGCACCTAAAATTTTATGAGGGGACTCCTAGAATGATGTTGAAATGGGAAGTAAGTAATCTATGGTTGCACCTCCCCCTCTGTTGTTCAGTAGTTTTCAGTCATGTCTGACTCATTATGACCCCATTGGGAGTTTTTCTTGGCAAAAATACTGAAATGGTTTGCCATTTCCTTCTCCAGATCATTTTACAGATGAGGATATTGAGGTAAACAGCAAGATGACTATTCATGACTCTAGGCTGAACATTCTATCCATTGTAACATCTGGTCACCCATCTCTCCCTCTACCTCCCAAAAAACCATAAAAATTCTCCACACTGGAACAAATACAATGACAAGAAGAGAAAAATTGAAAGACCCCTTCATAAAATAATTCCTAATAAAAAAATTACTGAAATCCTCTCTACAATCCTTTGTACCCACTTTTTTACACAAACACAGTTACTTAACTCACTGGCATAGGATAGCCCCAAATGTTTTACTACACCTACACATTTAATGTCAGTGTCCCATGAAAATTGCTCCTCCAAGTGCTGGTTGAAGTCCACGAATCAGACCAAACCTAATATTCCAGATAAAAGAAAAAAGAGGTAGCTATGGAAGACTGTGGAGCTGAGGGGTGAGAAGTCAAACGAGATAGTAAGAGAGAAAGAGAGAGGTAGAAATAGACAAAGAAAGAGAGGGAGGAAAGGAATGAAGATTGATATAAAAATTTTCAATAAAATCTTCAGAAGCAAATGATCATATTACAAGTAATAACCATTTATTGGTTTTAGATATACAGTTTTGTTCATATAAAAAAAGAGTACTTCCATGTTGTGAAAGAAAACATAGCTTCCCCCCACCTGTTTTCTTTCACAACATGATTTTTATGGAAATGTTTTGCATAATTTCACATCTGGAATTCAAAGTTTTAAAAACAAATGGAAATTTTGTTTTATATGGAACTTTGAAAATAAAAATATTAAATATAAATATGAAAAACCACCCTCAGAAGCATAGACATGAAAGAACTCTTTCAATATGAACAAAAGTATTAATTATAACCAATGGCAATGGAGAAAGACTAGAAACTTATCTAGTACAAACAAGAATAAAGCAAGAATATTCCCTATCCCTATCTTTATTTGACATAATTTTGCAAATATTAACTATAATAATTAGACAAGAAAACAAGATTTAAGGGGCAAGCATCAGTAAAAAGAAAATTATCCTAATTTATGCATATAAACTCCATAGAATTGGTAAAGAAGCTAATTGAGAGAAATAGTTTTAATAGTACAATACAAAGTAAATCTATAAAAATAATTAACATTTCTATTAAGTACTAACAAAAACCAGGAGTAAATGATAAGAAAAATTCTATTCAAAATAACTGTGATTGATTGTTGGTTGTTATCCTGTCCTTGAAGAGGACCAAGATGACATCACCACGTTAGAGTCAAGTTAGTATATCCTACTGTGGCTGATCAGACCAATACAAGCTCAGAATGCTCTGCCACAGTTGGACACAATAGTTATTGTGAACATTTGGGATAGCTTCTCTAATTTTGGGCAACTTGCATTTCTTTTGGGCTGATTCAATTCTGCTTTGCTTGTAGAACATGGCATCTTCTTTGACAAAGGCATGCCATGCTTTGCCATCCTGTGTCAATGTCTTCCATGCCATACAATCAATTCTATAGTTTTTAAGAGAGAACTTGAAAGTGTCCTTGTATCACTTTTTCTGACTACCTTGTCAGAGCTTGTGCTATGTGAGTTCTCCATAAAGTGGTCATTTTGGCAAGTGTACATTTAGCATTTGAACAGTGTGTCCAGCCCAATGGAGTTGTGCTCTCTGCAGTAGAGTTGGAATGCTTGGCAGTTTAATTCAAGAAAGGATCTCAGCGTCTGGTATCTGATCCTGTCAGGGGATCTTCAGAATCTTCCTAAGAATTCAAATGAAAGTGATTCAGTTTTCTGGCATGATACTGATAGATTGTCAAGGTTTCACAGGCATACAACAGTGAGGTCAGCACAACGGCTTTGTAAACCTTCAGTTTGGTAGTCAGTAATACCACTCCTCTCCCACAATTTCTTTTGGAGCCTCATTGACCTAGCTCTGTCAATGTGTATGTCAATATCATTATCAATGTAGACACCCTGGAAAGTATTCTGCCAAGGCAAGAGAACTTTTTTATAGCTTTCAAAGCTTCTCCATTTGCTGTAACTCATAGTTCCACATATGGATGGTTTGGTACTGGCTGATGGAAGACTTGTGTTTTCTTGGTGTTAATTGTTAGGCCAAAATTAGCAGAAGCAGTAGAGAAGTGATCCATACTTTGTTGCATCTTAGCTTTGAAGGCTCCATTAAGTGCACAATCATCTGCAAACAAAAAATCATGCACCAGCACTCCCTTGACTTTAGTTTTGGTTTATAGCCTTTTTCAAGTTGAAGAATTTACCATCAGCATAGGAGCTGACTTTGATTTCATGTTTGTCCTCTTTAAAGGCATTTGACAACATGGCTGAAAACACCAAGTTAAAAATCATGGGAGCAAGCACACAGCCTTGTTTCATTCCACTGGTGACTGAGAAATCTCAAGAGCATTGTCCATTGTCCAGAACTTGAGCAATCACGCCATCATGAAATCGACATACTATATTATATTATACTATACTATACTAGCAACCAAATTTTGATATAATTTTCCATAAGCCGTCATGACTGATTGCCAAAGACCTTGGTCAGATCTACAAGTGTATACAGACCTCTGCTTTGCTCCTGGCATTTCTTCAGGAGTTGTCAGGTAGTAATTACCATACTGACTATTCTTCAAGCCCTTTCGAAACTACACTGACTCTCAGGTACCGTGTTTCCCCGATAAGAAGACACTGCCTTTTTATTTTTTTGGACAGAAAAACACCAGAGGGCTTATTTTCAGGGGAGGGCTTATTTTAATGAATATTGACAGCAATTTTAATAAACAGGTAAATGCGAACAAAAAAAAGTACCTTTATTCAATAATGATCATGTCATCTTCTTCAACAACATCGTCATAAGTGTCCATACCTTGAATTCCGTCCTGGATGTATTGCGCCTCTATTTCCTTCAGAAGAAGTGGACCCAATCTGTCATGTCCAGCAATAGAGCTCTCTTTAAATGAACATGTCTTGTCCAGGTAACCTGCTCGTAGTGCCTTGGCGACACAGCTGTCAGTAATTTTATCCCATGACTTCTTCACCCAAGTCACGACTTCTTGCAGACAGGGCTTCACAAAGTTTCCACGCTGATTTCTTTCCATTCTATTTTCAATGTAGTCATTGACTTCCATGCACAAATGGTCCTTGAATGGCTTGTTTATTGCAATATCAAGGGTGTGGAGACAGGCAGTCATTCCTGCAGGAATCATTACTTGATCTATTCTTCTCTCTGCAAGGAAGGTCTTCATTTCTTTAGTGCGGTGAGTGCTGGCTGAATCCCAGATTATCAGACCTCTTTGGTTACCTCGCATAACAAGTGGCAGCATTAAATCAACCCACTTTCTTATAACGGCTTGTGTACCCCAGGCTTTTTCGGTTTCAAGAATGTAAATGCCTGATACACGTTCAATCTTATCGTTCTTGCCCTTACTGATGATTAGAGGTGTGGCTTTCTTTCCATTCAAACGAATTGCCAAAACACAGGTGACCCATGCAGACAGAATAATAAAATTATGACCATCAGTCCTTCTTTTCACTCCATCATGCCCCTCACTAATGTTTTAAACCCATCATGCTCCCTGAGTGCTCCTTCTATCCTCCATGATGCTTCCTGAGTTCTTCTTTTATCCTCCATCATGCCCCCTCACTCCCGCTTACATACCGGGTTTTTATATTGTCCTGCCTCAGCTCTCCTCCGTGGCATTGCTTTCAATGGTGCCAGCAAGCAAATCACTGGGGAAGAACAGGATGACGCACTCACTGCTGCAGCTCTGATTGGATGCAGCTCGGAGCGTGACGTGCGTTTCACCCTGGGGGGGAGGGGGGAGGAGAGAAACAGTGCATACAGAGGGTACCATAATGTAGTGTGTAGCATAGGGGATCACCTTCACTACAGTAGCAATCTCAATAGGGCTTATTTTCGGGGGAGGGCTTATTTTAGAGGAATCTTACACAGTAAGGGGAGGGCTTATTTTCAGGATAGGTCTTATTATCGGGGAAACATGGTAGATAATCTGTAGCTGTAGGATCATCCTATTTAGGAAGACTCTGGCAAGAATCTTGCCAGCAATGATGAAGAGAAACACACTCCAGCCCCTTTGATTGTCAAAAGAAAATCTCTTCCTTTTATCTTTATAAAGATGGACCCTGGAGGAATCCTTGAACTCCTGAGGTGTAACCTCTTGCGATGTAATCTGAAAAATTTCAATCAGCTTTTGCACGAGCACTGGACTTCCAACCTTGTAAATCTTGTAAATTTCAGTCAGATTTTGTATGAACAATGGACCTTCTGTCTTATAAATACCAGCTGGAATAGAATCAGCACCAGGTGCTTTGCCAAATGAAAGCCTAATGGCATTCAAAACCTTTTCTTCAGTTGGAACTTCAGCTAGGGAGTTATTGATTTCAACTTAAGGTAAATGATCAATAATTTCAGCATTGATTGATGACAGTCTGTTGAGAACACTATGGAAGTGTTCAGCCCATCCCTCTAGGATAATGTCTTTATCACTAAAGATTTAAAATCGCATCTCAACTACTGATGGTGCCACACTGAGTAGTTGAAATGCGGTTATAAATCTTTGGTCCATAAATAGCCATCAGTACATTATAAAAAAATTTGGGGTTGTTACTATCAGCACAAAACTAAATTTCATCTGCCTTCTTATTGAGCCGTTTCTCTAAAAAAGATGCCCTAAGTTTCAATTATACTTTACTTTGGATAGAATTGAATGATAATTTCTTAGAGATAAATACACCATCCTGCTGGTTCACCCTGTGGAGTTCTCATTTTTCATTTAGCAGCTTCTGAATTTCCCCATCATTTTCATCAAACTAGTCTTGATATCTTCAAGTGTTATAACCCAGATGAACAAATGCAGTGCTAAACACTAAGTCTCTGAAAGTTGCCCTCTCCTTTTTTCCTCCATTGTTGCCAAATATGTGTTGGCTCAACCTATCCTCCAATTTGGCAATAAACTGTTCCCTTTCAGAAAAGTGCTCTAATCTGATGACATTAATTCTTCAAGTAGTCTTTTTGACTTGGGACCAACCCTTCTGTTGAATGCAAATATTCAGCTTGGAGAGGAAAAGTCTATGATTTGTCCAGCACTCAGATAACCTTTGTTACTATTACATCCTGTTTGTCTCTTCTTAAATCACATTGTCTGTTAAATACCAACTTTTGCTGTGACGATGCATCCATGAAACTTTATTGCATTTAGGTAAGTGAAATACAATGTGGGTGAGGAGATAGTCATGAGATACACAAGTCTTCAATAGTAAATGATTATTGGAGTTGCTGTTTCCAACTCCTTTCTTCCCAAGGACTCTGCCATGTCTGATAGTCTGATGCTACTTGATATTGGTTGTAAAACAAGAAAGTTTAAAACAAATTAGATTAAAAACTGAAGCAGTAAGAAAGAATACCAAGATTTGATAAATGCTAGAATTTTGAATGACTGAAGGGAAAACTCACCTTTTGAATAGAAGTACAAGGAAATTTGGAAAACAGTTTAGCAAAAAGTATGTCTTTACTGAGTAGAACCAAGAAAACAGTCATCCAGAATTATAAGCTTGTCCTCTTAGCACATTGATGATAAGGGTCTCCAGATGTTCATAAATTTTTTTTTTACTTCGTTAGGGCTTGTCATGGTGGGAGCATAATCACTGATGATTATGGCATGGCATTTTCTTACAAGTGGCAATTGCATTGTCATAAGCTTACCATTCACTCCTTTTGGAAGGCATGTGAGCTTATTTACTAGATTAGTTTTGATTGTAAAATCTACACCAGATTCACAGTGCTCCCTTTTACTCTGGCCACTCCAGAAAAATGTGTATCCAGCTCCTACTTCAGGAAATTGACCTTCATTTATCAGCCTTGTTTCACTCAGGGCTACTATTTGGATCCTATACCTGTTGAGTTCTCTCACAACAAGAACTGTTTTTCTTTCAGGTCTACTAGATTTTGTGTTGTCTATAAGTGTATGCACATTCCATGTACCACTGGTGAGAGGAATAAGCTTTTCTGAAGCTTTTGTACATTTTTTAATGCCTTAACTGCAGAATGGAATCCCCGCCTGCTACAATAATCAGGCTAGGGTTGAGTAAGCAGACAGTTTTTAGAGTACCTCTTCTAGCCCCTTCCTCACACATAGAGGTGAGCGAGCAGTGCAATTCTTAAAAAGCTGCTCAGACACCCAGAGGGCCTAATCCCACAGCTGCTTCCAGTGAGAAGACACCCTCTGGCCTGGGCAGCCCACAATCAAGGTTGTGACCCCAGCTGCCAGTGTATCCACACCTGCTGCATCATCACTCACCCATCGCCACAGAGCTTTGGGATAGGTAGAAATGGGGAAATGGTATGGTGATGTCTTTTGATTTGGGCATAAATTGGATTTAAGTGAGTTACACAAAATTCTCAGCCTCACTTTCTTTTTTAAAGCTACCACTGTCTGGTGGCAAGACAGAGTCAAGACACTTCACAATACCTGCTTCACTGCTTTCATAACCACTGGAACAAATTGTTCTCATCTCCACACCAGGGGAAGTCTTTACATGCTTGGGGTAGACACCCCCAACTCATAGGATTTGAGTCTCTTTGGTTACTCTCAATCTGGGTCAGCCCATGTTTGAAACAGGGCATAGCCACTGTGCATGTTACAGCTTTTTGGAGCCACAAATGAGAGTTAAGTGGACAGGTGGACACCAAAGGTGTAAAACATCCCTATAAAGGGTTTGGCAGCCTTCATCTCAGAGATACTAGTTTTCTCTAAATAAACCCTATACTCCAGTCAAAATAACTATAAAATGAATAAGACATTTGGAACTTACTTAATATGAGCAAGATTTCTTAAATACTTTTTATTGAAATAAAGACAAATAATTGGAAACATTAATTTTTCATAATTGGGTCATACCAAGAGAATGAAAATATCCATACTACTCAAACTAATTTAGAAATATAGTGCCATAACAATCAAATTACCAAAAAGATAATCTTTAGAACTAGACAAAAGGATAACAAAACTCAGTTGAACAAAAAGTTTTTAATCTCAAGGAAAGTAGTGAGGAAAAGTATAAATAAAAAGAATATAGTATTACCATTCCATAAATAATATTATAAATCAATAGTCATCAAAACTACTTAATATTGGTTGTAAAATAAGAAAGTTTAAAACAGATTAGATTAAAAACTGAAGCAGTAAGAAAGAATACCAAGATTTGATAAACGCTAGAATTTTGAATGACTGAAGGGAAAACTCACCTTTTGAATACAAGTACAAGGAAATTTGAAAAATAGTTTAGCAAAAAGTATGTCTTTACTGAGTAGAACCTAGAAAACATTGTATACAGTAACAACAAAATTATGAGATGATCAATGGTAATGGACTTGGCTCTTCTCAACAAGGCAATTCCAAAAGACTTGGGATGGAAAATGCCATCCACACCTAGAGAGAGAATTACAGAGACTGAATGTGGATAGCATCTCACCTCTTGTTTTTACTGTTATTGTTTGTTTGCTTGTTTTGTTTTTCTTTCTCAGTTTTTTTTTCCCTTTTTTACCTAATTTTTCTGGTACAGCATGACAAATATAGAGATATGTTTAGAAGAATTGCAAATGTTTAATCTATATCAGATTGCTTGCTCTCTTGGGGAGGGAGGACAGGGAAGGAGAGGGAGAAATTTTAATATCCATGATATATAGGTAACTGGCACAGATATGTGACATTAAATGTCATTTCCCAATAGATAAATTGTCAAAGAATGCCAATAATTTGTAAATATTCAAATTCAATACACTTGTGATGGAAAGAGCCATACTCATCCAAAGAGAAAACCTATGAAGACTGAATGTAGAGCAAAGCATAGTATTTTTGCCTTTTGTTTTTGGTGGTGGTGTTTGTTTGCTTTTTTTTTTTTTTCATGTCTTTCTTCCACTTTTGGTCTGATTTTTCTTGCATAGCATGATGAATAGAGGAATTGCACATATTTAGCTATATTGGATTGCTTGCTGTTTAGGGGAAAGGATGGAGGGAGAAAGAGAGAAAAATTTGGAAACAAGGCTTTGCAAAGATGAATGCTGAAAATTATCTTTCCATGTATTTGGAAAAATAAAAAGTTATTAAAAATAAAATTATACAAACCTCAAAAAAGAATATTTGCAAGCTATTAATTACCACATGAAAACATGTTCCAAATTGCTAAGAGAAATAAGTAAAAATTTAAAAAATTCTGAGTTTCCACATTATACTCTAAAAATTGGCAAAAACGACAAAACAGTAATATTCATTGTTGATAGTACTATGAGAAGACAGGTACACTAAAAATTGTTGGTGAAGTTGTGAACTGATCCAACTGTTCTGGTTATAAATTTGGAATTATAAGAAAAAAGTAACTAAATTGCCTTTTAACCTAGCAATCTCACACATGGGCCTATACCTCCAAAAAAAAAAAAAATGTCAAAGAGAAAGAAAGGTTCAATATATGTCAAAATGCTCATCATTATTTGTGATTCAAAGAACTAGAAACCAAATGTGGATCCCTCATTTGAAGAAGACTCTTAAGTTTCCTTGGCTTCCTTAAAGACTTAACTCAAATCCCATTTTCTGTAAGACGTTTTTCCTGATCTCCCAGCTACCTTCATGTACTCTGTAAATTTCTTGTATGTACCTAGATATTTACATTATATTCTCTATTAGATTATAAATGCCTTGAGAACAGGTTTGGTTTTTTGGTTTTTTGTTTTGTTTTGTTTTGTTTTGTTTTGTTTTGTTTTGCCTTCCTTGGTATTCCCAGTATTTAGCATGATACCTGGCATACAAGCATATAGTAAGTGCTTAATAAAATTGGTTGGTTGATAATTATCCTTTGTTTTCAAAGAAGACCAAAATGATATCACTATGTTAGAGGCAAGTTATAGTGTAGTCATCTGTGACTGATCAAACCACTACAAGCTCAGAATGCTCAGCCATAGGTCGGACACAAATAGTCCCTATGAATATTTGGAGCGCCTTCTCTAATCTTGTGCATCTCATGTGTTTTCTGTACTAATTCAATTTATTGCAGCCTCTAAAGCCAACATGCAACAAAATATGGATCAATTCTCTGCTGCTTCTGCTTATTTTGGCCTAACAATTAACACCAAGAAAACACAGGTATTCTATCAAGCAGCATCAACCCATCCATATGTAGAACCATCAGCTACAGCAAATGGAGAAGTTTTTGTTGAAAAGTTTATTTACCTTGGCACAATACTTTCCAAGGATGTCCATAATGAGACTGACACACACATTGCCAGAGCTAGTTCAGTGTTTGGGAGGCTTCAAAGTAAAATGTGGGAGAGGAGAGGTTTTGGACTGACTACCACACTAAAGGTATACAAAACTGTTGTGCTGACCACATTGTTTAATGCCTGTGAAACCTGGACAGTCTACCAGCACCATGCCAAGAATTGAGTCACTTTCATTTGAATTGTCTTATTAAGATTCTGAAGATCACCTGGCAGGATAAAGCAGCAGACACTGAGATCCTTTCTTGAACTAAACTGCTAAGTATTCCCACTCTACTCCAAACTCTGAAGTCTGGACACACTGTTTGAATGCCAAACATACACTTGACAAAATGACCATTTTATGGAGAACTCACATAGCACAAGCTCTGACAAGATGGTCAGAAAAAGTGAAACAAGAATAATCTCAAGATCTCTCTTAAAAACTTTAAAACTGATTGTATAAAATTGGCACAGACAGCTCAGCATGGCATGACCCCATCAAAGAATGTGTTATGCTTTATGAACTTAAATGCTTGTTGACTGAATGAATAAGATATCATTTTGCCATAATAAATGTCAAATTTAAGGAATTCTGAAAATTGTGGAAAGATGAGTATACACCAATAGAGCAAAATAAGGAGAACTAAACAAATATGCGCAATGGCTATTCTATAAATAGGTTTTTGAGTAATTGAAGAAACCAATGAAGATTCAATAAAACAAATAATGAAGCATATCTTCCTCTTTACAGCAGAAATTAATGGGACAGAATAGTGTATATATTCTTTGTCACTTTGGAGGAAGGGGTTGAAATGACACAATGTAAAGACAAAAAGAACACTTTCAAAAACATTTCCTAAAAGGAGGGTCAGCTCTGAATAACTGAAAGATCAACAAAATTCTGAAGAACAGATAGTGAAATACATCTCCCCATTTTTGTGGCAGAGAGATGGAATACTATACATTGTCAGATGGTATTGCTAGATCAGAATTTGTTAGGAATTTTTGTTAAATTATTGGTTTTTGTTCTTGTTACATGGAAGCTTCAATTTACATGTTCTTTTTGTTTTTATAAGTTTTTCTTAACAAGGTTCAGTTGGATGAAACAATAAAAATTAACATGAAAAATTTGGGTTATAAAAATAGCTCTCTTATTTCAATTATATCAATATACATAATACAATACCAAGGTCACATACATAATATGTAACAAAGCCAGCATTCAAACTCAGGTCTTCTGACTGCAAATCCAACATTACTCTTTTTAGTCTATATACCTTCTTCTTACCCCTAGACCACATCGGGGGGCACATTCCCTTAATTCATAGCCTGCTTGACAGAATATTATTCCCTTCCCCTTCCCAAAGAAAGCTACAGATATCCTTTTAAAATTCATCCTGTGTCATTAGAGTTTTAATTTGGGAAACCAACTAATTATAAATGTTAAAGAGTGAGCGGCTCTGATGCTCACAACCAGATCTTCTAGACCTAAAGGAGGTTGGATAAGAGAAGAGAAAAGAAGGGAACTGGCCAATTCCCCTCAAAAGTAATTTGTACTTTAAAAATGGAATAGGAAAAGGGAAAAGACAGTCCATGTTCTCAAGACTCTTTGTTTAATGGGGAAGAGAACATACAAATAATTACGTATAAATTTGTCATATGCAGGATAAAAGGGCTTAATAGCAATTGAAGGGTTTTGTAATTGATCATACGAATGTATAATTATATATAATTCTAATTCATAATCAGTGAAAGTAACAGAATATCATTGGAGTTGATTAATCTGGTCGGGTTGAGGTATTGGTCAACATGGTCAGATCTCTGCTTTGGGTCAGAGCTAAATTTAGAATAGACTGAAATTGGGGAAATCTTGAGATAGAAAGATCAATCACAAGACTCCTGCAATAGTCCAGATATACAGTAATGAGAGCCTGCAGCAGGATTCTGGTAATGTCAGAGAAAAAAAAGGGGGGATGTGTAAGAGAAATTGTGAAGGTAAAACCAACATGAGTTGGCAACATTTTGGATAGAGTTTGGGGTGACAGAAAGTAATGATGCCTAAAATGTGAATCTGAGAAACAGGAAAAATAGTGTAACCTTAAATGTAACAGAGAAGTTGAGGTACAACTTCATGCCTATCAGATTAGCTAATATGACAAAAAAATTAAAATTACAAATGTTGAAGAGAATGTTGAAAAATTGAGATATTGATGCATTGTTGATGGAGTTATTAACTGATCCAGTAGTTCTGAAGAAAAATTTGGAATGATGTGTAAAGAGCAACCAAACAGTGCATATCCTTTGATCCAGCAATAATAGCACTACTGGGTCTGTATCCCAAAGAGATCATTAAAAAGGGGAAAGGACACATATATGCAAAATTTGGGATTTTTTGGTGGCAAAATATTGGAAAGTGAAGGGATGCCCTTCAATTGGGGAATGACTGAACAACCTGTAGTTTAGGAATATAATGGAATACTATTGTGCAAAAAGAAATGATGAGCAGGCAGATCTCAGATCTCTCTACCTAGAAAGACTTACATGAACTGATGCAAAGTGAAATGAGCAGAGCCAGGAAAAACATTATACAAAGTATTAGCAATGTTAGCTGCAAATAATTTAGCTCTGCTCAGCAACAATAAGTACAAAGGACTCATGATGGAAAATGCTATCCAAATCCAGATAAAGAACTGATGGACTCTAGATTGAAGTATACTCTTTCATTTGTGTGGGTTTTTTTTTCCTTTTGGTCTGTTTCTTTTTTCACAATTGTGATTAATATGGAAAGATTTTATATTATTACACATATATAACCTATATCGGGTTTCCTACTATTTTAGGAAAAAAGAAGGGGAAAGGGGAGGGAAAAAATTTTAGAATTCAAAATCTTGTAAAAGTGAATGCTAAAAACTGACTTGACATATAATTGGGGGGAAAGTCAGGAAGAGGGGAGAATGGGAAGGAGTAGATAATGAGTTTCATTTTGGACATGTCTTCAGAACTAAGATGTCTATGGAACATTCACTTTGAGATAATCAATAAACAGGTAGGGATACAATAGTGAAGGTCATAAGAGAGAGTAGATCTATATAAGTAGAGATTCATCAGCATAGAGATGATCATTGAATCCATGAAAGCTGATGAGATTCTCAAGTAAAGTATGGAGACAAAAAAGAACCCAGGACAGAGTCCTTTGTCACACCTACAGTTAAAGGGTGTGACCTAGATGAGAATTCTGAGTAAGAGAAGTCTGATAGGTAAGCGGAAAACTAGAAAAAAGTATATCATATTGAGGAATGAGAAAGGAAGGAAGGAAGGAAGGAAGGAAGGAAGGAAGGAAGGAAGGAAG